>JAMKCH010079332.1:0-77948 GCA_023653785.1 Ophioderma brevispina | reverse complement strand
TAACGGCAACAGAGGGATACAAAATTCAATCTCTCGGTTCGGTTATTGTGATGTCTCATAAAGGGTAAACCTATGTAATTTTGTTGGCCTAATGTAAATGGTTACTAGTATTGCAAATTGTAGTGATGCATGACAATGCTATGCCATTATCATTCTTATCACGACATGCTCCCCAGCGGGTAGCGCGGGAGCCCTTGTGCTGGTTAAATCTTCAGGATTTAAAAAAACTTAGGATATTTTCGGGCTTGTTAGGCCTATGTGCAACAGATGTGTAATTAGGACTTTGCTAATAAAAATGGATGGTGTTAATGTATACAAGCATGGTAACATGTCATTGATATGCATTAACGAATGCCGGCCAGTGCCTAGAGGCGGGGCCATGCGTGCCCAAACATATGCACTGTGAACATGGTAAAACATGTTGACTGTAGGGTCTTTATGTCAATTGGTGAATAAACATTGTAGTATGGGAGGGTAAGGCCTGTAGTTAAGTGAAAGTTGTATCAATGAGCATGTACTCGTGCAAAGTTTTCCTTTTTTTTCACAAAAACACCAGTTACATGTCGCAGATAATTTAGATATCGCAACAAAAACCACAAGGTAAGCCCCGATAGTGTCAGGACTAGAATGACTTGAGCTGTTAATAAAGTATAGCCTGAAGTTAAAAAGTTGGTTATACAGTGCTTCCTTATCAGTGGAGAACCGGAGTTCGGCCTCCGCAACATACCCATGCTATAATTGAGATCCATATAGGAGGTTGCGGCCCCAAATATAATTAACTACAAAGGGGCGCCCGCTACAGGATCATGTGCCTTCATCCACAACATGCCTAGTTCAATTAAAGTGAAAGTTTCTGATTTTTTTTAAATGTATGCATTGAAATGATGATGAGCACTGAGATATTTTTTCTGATCTCATTTTTAAAAATTGTTATTATTAGTGTGGACATAGGCCTTAGACTAAGCCTTAACGGACCTATGTCATGTTTACGGCATGCGACCACACCCGTACTTTAACAATAATACAATATATCCATATATATTGAAGGTAAATTCAAAATCAGTGACGGCGACAACTCTTTTTATGGGGGGAAAACGGAGGTAAAAAGTAAATTTTTGGGAGGCAACATAAGTGAAATTCTGGTGGAACTATTTAAAAAATGGAAATTGTAAGAAATTTGTGGGCACTAAATCGGCTGATTTTGGTCCAAATTTGGGGATTTTGACCCCAAAAGAGCCGATTTTTGGCAAAAATCCGTCAAAAATTTGGGGGGCACCATTTGCCCCCTGGCGCACCACTGAGCAAATTTTTTCGAACAATCAGTAATCACAAAAGGTATTGTAAAATTATTAATCAAAGGTCCTGTCTGACTCTGAAGTCAGGTGTACAATTCACTTGGATGCACGCTAGAGAGGAAAATTTTAACCAAATAATATAGGTTATAGAATTCCCTATGGTAAGGCCAAAAAAAAAATTGTTTGTTTTGTCCTGATCCGATCAGACCAATTTTGGAAATCAGCGAAAAAGTTTTTTTTTTGTCCTTTTACTGTGCAAAAGGAATCACGACCCTATTTTGAAAATTCCTATTTTTTATTAATTGTAAACTTTCTGAAAAGTAAAAAAGATGATGTTTATTTAAACAGTTTCTTAGAGGTTACACTAAAAAAAATGATCTTTTGCACTGTCAACTTTTCATCCCCCTGCGCCCTGTCTACCTCTCTCCCATTCTTTACTCTCGTCCTCCATTTACCCTCTATTACTCTTATTACAACTATCAAATGAGTGAAGCAACGTAAACTGCCACAATCTGTTTACATACTTGGAAAATCACAAGTTTAAGAATCTACATATAAACCGCTTTTGTAATGAAATTTTTAAGTGTCTATCCAACATATGCCGTTTTTAGTGTTGGTGTTGAACTGAAAAAGTTACGTTGGGGAAAACTCTTTTTTCCATTATTGTTCACACTAACTATATTTACTAAGTTAGAAATAGACGTGAGTCACGTGATTGGATTCCGGATTTCGCAGGCGACACGATTTCTTTTATGCTTGGCGGTCAACAGTCCGTGGAAAAGTCCCTGTGAAAACGTACGCTCATTGCAGTTTATTTTAATCATATTTTGCATGATAACCTTACTTGTATATTTTATAATAAAAAAAAGTTGTGATTTTTTTAGGTTGGTTGAAAAGTTGGGCATAAACGTGCCTTGAAAATGTGAATGCCATGGCAGATGGGCAGGATGGGGACACAGAATTCAACTACCATTATGTAGGCATGTAAATGTTCCACATATAAATCCGAGCATAAATGGTGGATATGCCAGTGTATCAAATGTTTGTAAAACAAGCAAGATAGAGCGTATGCCGGGAGTGTACATGCCACATATAAAATATAAGATATTAAGGTATAATCGTATTATTCATACAAGCGTTCAGCATTCAACTACGCACGACTACGCCCTCCTGCGCCCTGCATTAAACGCGCTATATTGCCGTTGTAAGGGCATTGGAAAATCCGCTTCCAGGGTAAGGATACGCACCATACGCGGTGTTTTGGTCGTCGTTGTCCAGAAGTAATGAATATGATTCTTAGTCCGTTTAGAACCAGGCCTCAGCGCGCAGCGCGATGTCTGGAGAAAATCTGTATTCCAAAAGCTTACGTTTTCTTTACTGTTACTGTAGATAGGTGCGGGTGAAAAACCTACCCGCAGACACGATCCCCGATTTCCCTCTATATGAAGAATTAGACCATCGAAGCTGGGTTCTATAAATAACCGAGAAAAAACTATCAGGAGTTAAGAATATCACCCCAATCACAGTTTTTTAACCTCTTTCATGTTCAAAAATCCAAACGAATAAATCGTTCTCTCGGTGCCCCAAATTCGCCTTTTACAAGTGCGAAACAATTGCTCTTACACAGATGCTGCCGCGTACGCCACTGTCGAGCACATACATTATACGATACATACTAGTCCGTCGACGGCAATTTTAGTGTCAACGGAAAGACTTTTATTTCACCAGACAAGGAGGATAGAGACATAATTTGTCCTTTGCTGTGAATAAAATGTTACGAGTCAGTTGTAGAAAAGATTTTTCAATTAGAACTTGCTGTTCGATTGTGGTCATGGGTGGTGGCAGCCTTGCTGTGTGTATTAGCACGTAAAGTCTCGCAAATTGGTGAAGATGACCTCAAATGTAGAGCGTATAAGAATGAGAATAAAGGGTACTGATTGGGGAACGGTCATCTCTGTACGAGGATGAAACGCGACACCATTATTTTGCTTGGAAGAACTTGCCTCCGGCTCGTCTTCACTTAAAATATGGTATCGCCTTGGCTTCAATTTGTCGTAAAGAGCGTACCGTTCCCAAAAATCATTACCTCTATTTCTTAAATATGGAGTCTAGTCAGAGGCAACCTCGACTAGGCAAAATTCTGTGCCCTTGTTTTTTCAAAGTGGCACACGTGCCCCTTTTGTCTTGTTTTGTCTGGTACTGACCAACAATCCCTGAGGATTCAAGCGGTATCAGGAAAGATTGCGCATGTGTTGTTTAAAAAAAAAAAACTTCCAAAGTGGTTCCAGGGAATGTTTCTTAATAAACCTTTTCGATTTTTGCCCCGGTACATTGTAGGCCGACCACTACACTTCTCAGGCAAGCGTGATTTTTATGACACCGCAAGACGAATGACGAATGTTTGGGACTTTTGTGACGTTATACAGGTATGGAAGCTACGCAAATTATTCTGTTGATTGATGGAAAAGTAAACCCTGGTGAGGTAGTAGTAGTAGTGGCGGGAGACAGAGGGGGGGCAGTGGCAATCCCCTATGTTTTGTGTCGCTGCAAGAAATTGCAGGAAGGCATAGGGGATTACTCTGTTGTATACATGTGTGTGTGTCTGGTGTGGTCAAAATGTTAAAGAAATAATAGCACCATTTTTTGAAGAGCCCGACACCAATTTCAAAATTTGTTATTTTTGCACATTACGTTGGTACTTGTCTAGGAAAACTATACCTGCGAACGAGAATGTAAAAATGGTATTTATCACAAAATAAGCGATTTGTAATTAGAATTGGATCCCAGATTGGATTAACGGCCGAGCTGGAAATGCTACGTTTATGTCCGTCCATGATGAATAGTGCCACCCGAGGAAAATAACCTCTAACTTGGCTGCCTGAATCTATTAAAACAATAATGGATGAGCGTAGACACAGTACATGGGCTATTTCCCGGGCTATTTCACATTGAGGGCGTTCCAGCAGCCCGTGTATTATTATCGGGATCCCCGATACTAATTATTCTGATTACACAATTCCTTCTTTGTGACAAATAGATATTTTCGAGCTAACCATTCACAGGGTATAGTTTTACTAAGCCAGTTACCAATGCAATCGTGTACAAATCTCAAAAGTTTTGAAAAACTTGGGGGCCCTCTTTCAAAAAAATTGTGCTAATAGTGCTTTAAACCCTAAATATATTGCATGCAGTATGAGTTCCGTAAGGACTTGCAATGTTGGAAAGGAGGGGGCGGGGGGTGGAGGTGACATGTTGGTGATCTCATATGACCTTTGTGAACTCATGGTGACCTTTGGCCAGTCACAATGTTAACCCTTAGGGCCTTAATTGCATGCCGTGAATGGTGATGATGATGTAACTTGTGAAAGGAAGGGGGCAGAGTGGGGTGATTATGTTGGGTGACCTCATGTGCCTTGGGAGACATCATGTGACTTGGCCCAATGCACAAAAACCGCCACGGCAGACAACACTCGCGGTCCCCAGACCGGCGATGTATTTTTTTAGCGATTTGGAGCAAAAAATCAACATAATTTGGAAAAAAAATCATCGATTTGAGGAAGGGTTTTCAACAAATGCTGTTTGGTTTCCACAGTTTCTTGCTTCTAGGTGTTTTTTTTTTTTGTTGTGCATTCGCATTTCGGAGGGGTGACAATGATGTTGTAGCTCTTTATAAGAAACGGTTGCTCTGTATTATGATCCCTAACCGTCCGAGGTGCAGTTGATGAGTTTGGAGGAAGGCAAATGCACTGTTTGAATGTAGTGGCATGTCGGATGTCACAAACTAGTTATTTACCGGCATGCTTCCATTGCACCTCCGCAGCTTACCCTCAGAAAACCCCACGGCCGTCTATTGCACGTCGGCAACTTTTCCTCTGAGGAAGATCGCCAAAAAAAGACAATTACTTTCTATTGCACTTGAGAGTCCGCCCATGACAGTATTGTCAGTCGACATTTTGTATCCCACCATGCAATACTTTCTTCGAAGTCCCGTGGGTTTTCCCGGACGTTAACTACGTTGGGACCCTCCCAAATGAGCAGATGTGTCAGGGTCAATTTGGCAACAGGAAGTAGAGCGTACATTCGGTATGTTCACTAGTGACTTTCAGCATCTTTACCCGCAAGAAGACGTTGTGAAAACCAAAATTTTGCTTTCTATTGCACCTGCGACGTCTTCCCTCAGGACGACCTTTGCTGCCATTGCATGTGGAATAAAAAAGCTTTCCCGCTGTGGGAAAAAACGGATCACAGGCAAATGCAGGGCCAACGATTGCATGCCCTTGTGCGTCGGGACAGTAGGAGAGGAGACACTATGTTGGGTGCATTATTCGTCTATCATTCCAAATCCACAAGTTTGTGTCCTACAGTATCTTAATTGGGGTGTGAAAAGTGCCATGCTAGCAAGTAGCGAACACCAATAAACATAAATCGAACAAGCACCTTTAATATGAATTCGGTGTGATTTTGTAAAAATTATATATGCAGTTACGACATTTCATTAGTTGTAAAAAATGTGACCTTCCTTTTTTAAATGTTTAATGAGGGAGTTTAAAATTCACTGTTAACATTTTTCGTCACCTCGAAACAAACTAAGAAATTAAGTTGTTTTTGTGCTAAGAGAATCAGTTTACAGTGAATTCACTTATGTCTTCAGCAAATAAAATGTTCTTATTTATTTACTCTCAGGGCACGTAGTTTCCAAGGTCGACAGGAGAGGAAAGCACCACGCTTGTTGTGATCGTGCAGATGCGATGTCGTTGGCTGGCTGGATATGTCTAAACATGGGTTGAAGAAAATTAATTATTCAGCCTGCAGATAACCCGGACTCTATCGAGATTAAACGTGGAGGCGACAGAACATAGGTCATGTACTGTTGGGCATGAGGTGAATATGAATCAATAACCCGTCCGAGCGGTAATTATTGGCAATCATGATCTTTCCATAGCCGATTATAGTGATAGGGAGTTTAGCTATGGGCGGGCTGATGTGCTGCTTGTTGCTAACTCGCTTGTTGGAGTTTTGCCTTTGAGAATCTGTTGCTGATATAAATGCCAGTATGACCTTCCGTGTGAGATCAAAAATTTTAGACTGCTGCTTAAATCTGCCGGTGAGACATTTACCCTCAGGAGATCGCAAAGTGGATTGCTGTATAAACTGCGGTCGGAAGTGTCATCCTTTTAGAGGAGAAGAGGCGATTACTGCCAGTCGGACAGGACTCCGTGTATCGCAGGGAAAAATGATGATAATTGCAACTCTACATGACATATACCCTCTGGGAGGTCAAACATTTAGGGACGGCTGCTTACTGCTGATCGGACATTACCCCTCAAGAGGATCGCCAATAGGCTTTTTGGGTGATATGCATCAAACAATTAGACTTGCAGTCTTTAACCCTGGCTTAAAAGGAAAAAAAATGGCGCGCGGTGTCCATTGCATATACCATTGACTTTGGTTGTTGTTTTTTTTATTTAAGCATAATAGAACATTTTTTTGAAGAGCACTCACAGTTTTTCAAAAAATTTCGAGAGTTTTGCACGGTTGCATGAGAACTGACTAGTAAACAATACCTGTGAATGGTTAGGTTGGTGAAAATGTTATGTGTCGCAACGAACTGGAATTTTAGGAATTTTGTACTTAATATCGGAGCTCTCCGAAAATAATTCAACGGCTGATGGAACAGCCTTCAATATGAAATAGGCGGGATTTGTAGTACCATGTACGTGTCTACACTCTTCCATAAGTTGTTTTATTGGTTCAGCGACAATTTAGTTTAGATGACATTTCGTTGAGGTGGGAATAGTTCATCAAGGACGGACATAAATTTGGTTTCCAGCTCCAACGTTAAATTACAATCTGGTATTGTGATTCAATTTACAAAAATTGCTTCTTTGTGACTGTAACAGTGACAAATACGCAATTTTACCATATTAAGCGTTCGCAGGTTATAGTTTACTAGATAATTATCAACACCAACTTGCAAAAATCTCAAATTTGAAAATTTGGGCAATCTTCAAAAAATGTGCTATTATTGCTTTATGACCTGAAACTGTAATTGAGGGTAATTCTATTAAAATGCCAAACAACGCAGGCTAGAAACCCACTGCACAGTACGTGAACCAAACCTTGATGCACGCTAATATTTCTGCGTGATCTTTGATTCACCTTCACTGATATTACAAAATATTTGTGTGAATTGAAATTAGTGCAGTTTTGTCACCAAAGATGCAATGTTATAAGAGCCTTCTTGAAAACACTGCGGCCCATCATTTTCTTGTAAAAATAAGGATTGTTGCTGGTGTTTAACTTGACTCATTACCGCAAGGTAAGCTACGCGAATCACATGATTCAAGCTGGCATGTTCTTGCGTGAATCTTTACGCAAATCGATCATGGATTTGCGTTGAATTTCTAGCCCTGCAAGTATCCACTGGAAAAGGTTTTTTGGCCTATTATCAGATTCCGGAAGTCATTATTGTATGGGCTAAAATGACTCAGTAGTCAATAACTAGTAATAAAGTGATCACCATTAATGATAAACAGTCTTGTTTTACCTAGTCTCTCTTGCCATCTGCGTGAGACTCCCTCTTGCCATCTGCGTCGGAGAACTTCCGTCACCTACTAGAGTTACAAAAACTGCTCTGGCCAAAAGAGGGAACACATTCAAATGTCACATTTGAGTGACAATTAATATTTTTTCCCCCGGTGCCTTATCTTTACCATTTTTACACCTTAAAAAAATCATCTGGACCCCGGCAATTGTGGGCCCTTAAAAGAGTATTCCATTGGACATCAATTTGGATACATGCATATGTACTCTGAGGTACACTGCAGGTACTCCAGGATTGAAGAACCAATGGAGATACTCGGTTATAGGTCCACTTGCTGGTCATATGATTTTAATGGTACTTGTGATATCTGGATAAAATTTTATGATTGTCAAGGAACAATTTTTTGGATGTTCTTTGAAAAAACCAAGTGGCTCACATGGTTTGCTCGTGGTTTTTCGGGTTTTGTTCAACGAGTCCATTAAATTCAGGGAGACAATGATCCCGTGTATTTCAATGGAGTTCAATGAAACGCAAAACTGCATGCTACATGCAAACATGTAACCACAGCGTTCAAATTTGCAGGGCGATTAAAGTTAACATATAGCCTTTCATCCCATGGCAGGGTGCAAAAAGAAACGAAGGCATTGCCGTAGATGCCCCATAGTATTGCCTTAATGCCACTTGAAGGCAGTCTATCTGTAACATGTAATTGCCTTTCTATAATGGGTGTATGCCCTTCAAAAATTGATTTGAATGCAGTTGCCTGCAAACCTCCTTCTTTTGCAGCCTGATCCTGATCCAATGAGATGGAACAGCAGATGCATGATCTCGCGAGAAATATTGAAGTGCCCTATGGTAAATATTTAATTGCCGATACAGGAAAACAAAAAGCCAAAAAAGTGCAGAAACTTTAACTAAAAATGGTTTCCTTGACACCATAAAGACTTCTCAACAATCATGTAAGGAAAAAGTAAAAATACGTCTACGGGGAAAAATAATAATTTTCAGTTATATAAAATTGGCTTGCCATTTAATTGGTTCCCTTTGGGGTGGGGCACCCTGGATTCAAACTGTTTTAATTTTTTTCTTGAAAATGATCAGTAAGTGTTCAAGTCATCATTAGCTTTGTACTCAAAAATTTATCTGAGACTATTCTAGTAATGAGGATAGCTCACCACTACTCTAAATACGCCTAAGGCAGCATCTCTTTTAGGAATCCACTTGAAAGTTTTACTTTTAAATACCATTTTCTACAATGTGCAATAGATTACCTGAGTTTCAGTTTGATAAATGTTTTGTTATTTGCAAAATATATCAGAGGGTGTATGACGTCTTAATTGTCAGTCTTAATATAATTAAACTTTGAGGTTTAAAAATCAAAAAGGGTGTAAGTAATCCACATTCAGAGTAGTCATTGTTTAAAACAAAATAAGTTCAGGCAAACTAGGTATATAAGTTGCCAACTAAGATCTCTGGACTATTAACTATGTAGTATCACTTAACATAATTGAGTAATGTTAACTTGACTCACTGAGTAGTAATGTTCACATGTGTCAACTTTAAAACGATCAAGTTATATAATCTTGACTTTTCTTGATTGGTTAACTAAAATAGTGTGTTCTGATAATCCCGTTTTGTTTAGTAAGTATTCACTCATGCAACTACATCAAGTTAGCATTACTTAGAGTCATACTCGTTGGCATAACTCAGAAAGCTGACGCAACCCGTTGCAGTCAGCTTTCTGAGTAAATGCAACGAGTAACTCTCTGAGGTAGTTGGGTTCATATGTACAAAGATGCATTTTGAGTAAGACTCAACTTGATTTTTAGTGTTTGATAACTTATTAATACAAAACAAACATGTTTCCATACAGTTTGCTTTGATATTAAAAAAAAAAAAAAACAACAACAAAAAAAGTTTTAAAACACAAAAAAACACCATAAAATTAAAAAAAAAAAAAACAAAACATTTTTGTTGCCTAGATAATAAGTTCACAGTCGCAATTTTTTTCAGCAAGGGTTAGGTCGACGCCCTTGATCGCCATTATGGGTGCAACACAAAAGCTTATAAACAACTAAACCTATAGCTAACATTTGTTGTATGAAAGAGATGTTAAGATTGTCTCAAGTCCCTGAGGTATATGACATTTACACACCATATTTTAGAATGGCATAAAAGGTAACAAAATTAATCGAACGATTTTTATTTTCCATTTTTTATCCTTTTTTTTTTCTTATTTTTCCCGTTTTGATTTTTTATCTTTACTTTTACCTGGGGGCGGCGGCGCCCCCCACGCGCCCCCCCCCCCCCCGGGTTACGCGCTTGTGATTTCTTGAAAATGTTAACTTCCAGAATGACTCACTGAATGGGATTTCCATACATAAAACCGATAATTTGGTCTGCCCAAAGCAAAGAAGTAGGGGTGGTGTGTGATCATACCAATAAGGAAGAGATCAAAGGGATACCGCCTACCTGGTATATTTTCGTATCAGCCCCCCACCCCCCCCCCCCCCCCCCCCCCCCCCCCCCCCCCCCCCACCCTGGTCAGTGAGCGCGGATTCAGAGCGTACTACGCATATATCCGGTTCAGGTCCGAGTACTCGCATGATCCATTTACAGAGCGGGTGATTTACACGGTCGGGCATAAATTCTGGTTAATAAACTTTATTTATGGAAAAAAATGTTTTAATAAAGAACGAGACGCGTTTTGTATTATATTTTTTGAATGACTTAGTGGTATGATAAATTTAGTTAGCGGTTCAGATCGCTCTGGTAGGGGAATTACCATGCGCTTAGCACCATTATCGGGTTCAACATCGGCTTCACCGGCATGGGGCTTTGCGCATGTTAATTCCCCGTATTATAGCTCTGCTTCACCCGATAAAACTAATATTATTGATGTCACCATGACCGATGAGATCATTGTGTGACTCAACTGTCTCGTTCTCTGAACTTTCAAATGAGGAACCTGAATAGAATCCGCCGATTTGCTCTTCTCTCTCCAGGCTGGAGTATTGTAGTGCTTCCTCAATGGCATCTCCCTCAAGAATATTACTCGTCTTCAGAGAATTCAAGACTGATGTTGACCGACTCATCTTCAATTAAGAAACCAAAACGCACTCATTCCTCTCCTCTTCTGAAGGAGCTTCCTGGCTTCCTGTTGTTTTTTAACGCATCCAATTCCGTTACCCTGTTTCACACCTCAAATCTCTAAACAATTTCTCCCCCCCCCCACTACATTTCATCTCTCTTCCATTACAGGCAATCTGTGTACTCCATCCGGTCCTCACGGCATCGCGCATCGTTCCGAGACCCGCACTCTTGTGGTGGACCGGTGATAGGGCTTTTCGACCTCTGCCCCGCGCTTATGGAATAAGCTTCCTACTGTGACTAGAGGCACTACAACCGTTGCCTCTTTTAAAAAGTCCCAGAAAAGTCACCTCTTCCCCAATTAATTGTTTGCCTCCTTGTTCTTTCTGCTTACCCTTCTACCTTTTACGCTTCCTTTTTTTCTCTTCTCTTCTCAGCGATTTGTATCCTTTTGTCACAAGCGCTGTACAAAATGTCAGTGTATTAGTATGTAGTATGTAGTAATAGCAGCAGTGAGTGATTGAAAGGTGTAACAGCTACCCGATCCAACATAGCTCTGCTCAGAGAAACTGCAACTTTTGTACCACATCTAAATAGTCCTTCAGATCTTGCTTTTGATTCTCCCTTGAAATTGGTTGAACTCACCTCTAGAGTACTTACTTCCTTGGTAGTGGAAAGACCAAATAGGGGGAAACATTCTGGCAGTTTATAGGCCTACTTATTATAACGTTAAGTTGATTTTCTGCAATGATGTAATGTTTCCCATCCCTAAAACATCATTAGTATATTTTGATTGCTTTGTTCTTTCGATGTAACAGTTTAATGTGCAATTCCTTTGTTTCATTGTTTTTGCACACTTTTTTTGCGGTCGCTTCGGACAAATTGTTTTCCAAATTTTATATTAAAAATATGTGTTTAATTATAAAATCTAGGCCTATAGCATGGCACCCCCTTGTCAAAATGTGAAAATCGAATTAATATTGAAAATAACAAAATATATAACAATGATGCAAACTCAATTGCAGTAAAAAAATCATCACAATGTGGGATTCTGAGGTCAAAAATGTCACAGACCAGACCACTGACCCAGGACACACCATGTCATCATCAAAAATAATTTAATTTGACATAATCTGACAGGGCTATGTGTATATGTATATTGATACCCAATAACCTGTATCTTAATGTCCAGAGAGGAGAAACTGTCTTGTAAGTTACCGCCTACCCCTTAATTTTGCTGCAGTATAAAGGTCAAGTAGTACTCTTTATGTAACAAGCTGAAGCAAAAAAGTGATACCACAATTTAATTCCACTAACTACCTGGCGGTGCTGTAGAGGGTCCATACTTACTTCTCTGTGGCATCAACCTTGGACGTAGTGTGAGCTTGAACGTTCAATGTTTAGAGCCCCTACATGATTTAGCTCCTGGTCTATAAGTAACAACTTGATTCAATGTTTGAAACATTTGTTTTGTAATCAGATTGATAGGTTTGCAGAAGAGTAGAGAGATCGGAGAAGATAAAACACGTGGGCAGTCCGGGCAGAACATGTCCAGCGGTGCTTTTGACAAGTTGCATCACATACTGTCGTATTTCACACTTTGAGGTTTTGCGAAATGTCTCCTATTATTTAGTTGCTTCGAGTTCTTGCCATCACAAAGTTTCAAAATGTGAAGGATGTCTAATTAATTAGTTTATTTATAGATTTTGTCATTTTCCGTCAAAATTAGATATCCCTATTTCACATACGTCGTATTTTAAAAGCGGCTAACACGGGGGTTTGATATCGCATTCTATTTTGCCGATCCCAAAATAAACGCTTTCACATACACATCTATTTTGACGTATTTATATCGATCTTTCGTAAACACGCTTTTTTACATAGTGATCTATTGTTACCGACATTAAAAAATAACCGTGTAATATGCGTCGTATTTTTAGTAGATCATTTCTGCTCGCAAAAGATTTCATTGAATTTTAATTTTGTTCATTGCATTGAGTTGCCCATGCAAGCCTTCTATAATAACGGCAACGGAATGATGGGGATGTCATTTCACTATTGGTCAAATAAGTTCATATCAATTGATGTTAATGTAGATCTGTAGGAATTTTGTTAAGAGAGACCATTTGTAACTTGCAGAAGGTGTCTTGTTCTTTGCATGTCTTGATTTCATCCTCAACCACTGCCCCGGACCAAATGTGCTAAGGGCTAACACTTCATAGCACGCTGGCGATTCTGTCATAGATCCACTGGTACTTGACTATCATGTGGAAGATTGACAGAAAACTTAAGTTTTTGTTGTGCAATATAACCCATACGTGGTGTGTGTTAGTCTTTGATTAATCTCTATTATGAAAACTAAAACACTACTGATACGAAAACCACATTCGTATACACAAGACATTCCTTCACTCTTACTCATAGAAATTCGCCCTTTCCATTAAAATATTTTTTTTGAAGAGGGCAATGTCCCGACTAATTATTATTTAACCAGGGGATAAGCATTATCAAATACCATATTTTTCAAGTTAATAGTCAACATAATAAATTAGATCTAATCACAACTAAAATAGTTTTAAATATCAACACTTTTAAAGAGAAGCTTTGAATGTTATGTTTTAGTGGTAACATTGATATTTTTACACGTTTTGCATTGGTACCTGGCTAGTAAACAATACCTGTGAAGGTTAAGCTCGAAAATGTCTGTGGTCTCACAACGAAGGAATTTTGTAATTAGAATATTATTATCGGGATCCAGCGCATTGTACGTGTCGACGCTCATCCATTGTTCTATTAGTTGTTTTATTGGTTTTATGCAATCAAGTTAGAGGTATTTTCTCGAGGGCACTATTTCATCATGGACCGGTACATGAACGTAGCATTTCCAGCTCTGCCGTTAAGTCCAATTTGGGTTCCAAATCTTATTACAAAATCGCTTATTTTATGATAAATACGTAATGTTTTAGCATCCGCCTCGCAGGTATATACAATCACCCACGTAACTGTGTCACAAAAAAATATCAAATTTGTTGAAAATTGGGACCGCCTTCACAAATTTGCCTTATTGCTTTAAGCAAATTAGTTCCGAATACGCAACTGGTGCAGAATAGGAGTCTTTGTCAATGGTGGCTCCCGGAAATTTAAAATGTCAAATTACCGGGGGGGGGGGGACTGAAAGGCTGTAACTGGTCTAAAATAGCTCAAAAGTGGGGCAGATTTTTTCAAGAATTTGTCAGAATTAACCGGGGGCGCGCCGCCCCCTCCGCCCCCTCCCTGGATCCCGCCTTGATTGTTTTTTTTTTTTTACTTTAAGTAACATTGGTTTTATCTTGGGATCCAGGACATATGTCTGTTTTGTTACAACCCCCCCTTATCATGATGGCTTTCGTAGTTGGATCACTAATTAAGTTTTTTTTTTGGGGGGGGGTGGCTGCCTCAAGCCTATAGCCTTTTGGTCATCTCCTCCATAATTTCATTGTTGTATCAATCCTCTTGTTTCTTTATATATTTGTTATTATGGAAATTTTAATAAATTAAGTGTTGATTTGATTGATTTTAATTTGATCAGATCATTGTTCAGGCCTGTGCACCACGCCGAAGCAACATAATCAAAGATGCACTGCAGTAAAACCGAACAGAGAATTATAAGACTTAGACACCCTACTTGTCTATACCAGAAATCTTTATCTGGCATTGCATTTTACCAATATTTGTTGCAATGGTTTCAACAGCACAAACTGATCAGTTGTTACTTCACAGAACTTTCGGAAGCAACAGTATGCCCATTATAAGCACTTCAAATTCAGATTTGTTTTCCTTTTCAGGCAATAATAAAGCATTTTGTTTTTCCCTTGTGAAGTGTGACAATTTGTTGCGATTTTTGGTCAAGATCTACAGTCTTCCAAGCTTTTGTTGAGATTAAAGTCGGGTCACGGTGTAAAAAGAGTGTAAATGTGGCAACTTGCAGTCTTAGTCAACCCTAATGGATATACATTATGTAACACAAATTAGCAATGGACCCAGTATACTGCCTTGGGGCACACCACTGATGGTTGAATGGTTCTAAACTAACCCAATTAATACTGACAATCTGATTTCTATTGGTGAGATAGGAACGGAACCAACACCAACTGATCCGACTCCCATAAGCTTAATCACAAAAAATTGAATGGTCGACGGCATCAAAGGATTTTGTAGATCAAGCATTTGCATCCCGTTTAATATAAAAGCCTATTAATATTTGCGCTCTGATAAAATCAATGAGATAAATACACATGACAGTAGTGAAGTATACCATGAAGCCAGATTTGAAAATCGCCTTTGAAAACTCACTCAAATTAAGTCACGATTCTGCATGACTTATTTTTATGAATTATGCAAATCATGTCAGTTGCTCTTGCCAGAAGTACTAACCGTCGGTGGATATATGTTAAAGGAGCATCCAGTGATCGATGACTTCGTCTGCCCTGACGTTCCAAATCATTCGAATTTCAGCGTTCTAACCTTGTGAGGAGGAATTTGTGTGTGTACCTATTAACGGCACAGTCAGGGCGAGTCGCTAAATCAGAGTATCGGGGACTGTAAGGTGGCAGATCTCATTGAGTGTGCAAATATAGATCAAAATTTTGAATGTTTATACACAAGTTACTTTATACATAAAAAACATGATGGAGACTACCACACTCCCAAGGTTACACAGGGTAAATATTAAAATGTTCGATTGTGGGTAAAAGCACACCAGATTTTTGTCCTGGTTACAAGGATTCCAAAAATGGTATATCTATGACTTAAAGTTTTAGCAATTATGGGAAAATGACTGTAAAAACATGTTGAAAAAGAAAAATTAAAAAAAAAACAGGGGTCAAAAATTTTAAAGGTGCTCCAATTCTTTTAAAACGTTCACTTATGAAGGAAATATAGGATGGTTTTGACTATCTACGTGTTTTGGTTAGTAACCAAAATGTCGAATAAAGTTAGCAGTTTGGCAACCTATTGGTTCTAGTGACCTGCCCTATTTTGTTGGATAACGTGAAACTAAGATGACAGATAAGGCAACCATATTTCAGTCTTTTTTTTTTTTTTTTTGCAGTTCTCTCGCAAAGAAAGATTTATTACGATATATCGATAGTCCACCGGGCCTATCAATACAATAGTCACAAAATCAATTGTGTCTGACAACATTACGTTTACTACATGCATGGTATAGATATTTGTGTCAGAGATTAATTTGAGTTCACGCCTTAGTTTGATTTAACTATAGCTTTAATATTTTGCTAGATTTGGATGAATTTGCAAAATATGGTGGAATATATCGATTTCGCTCAACTGCAGTTTTGATAAGTTGCAATGACTCGGTCAAAGCTGTTTGTATATGTGATATCCTGACACCTTTTGTTTGAATAAGGACATAAAAGCACCATATTTGGCAACGCTTTGCGCCAACCCACACTTCCGCCAAAACCCTTGGTTAAGAGTGTATTTTTTACATCTAAGGCCCAACCCCTTACCATATTTTCCGCTCTATTGTATTGAACTTTATAGCACTGTTAAATGGCTCTATTCTACAATCTCATGAAAAGACGCAACCAATACTTATAACTCTACTATATATGTTATGTGTAGACTGATCGCCCTAGTTCCCCGGGGATTGTGCAGTACAGGTATGCCCAAAATATGTCTGCAAAATTTTTAACTGTAGTTTGCTCGTGAATCAGTAACTCTGATGTAACCCAATTCACATCCAAACGACAAAATGGGAAGAATCTTAGAGTCAATCCCTTAAACATAACATCGGTAGGAAGACGACCAATTTGGATCTAAAATGTTTAAATGCAAATGAGACTTTGTTTCCTTTAGCAAGAGTGTGGCTCTTTAGCTTTCATCCAACTACCATTTGAAATAATGTCACACCTAGATACGTAAAAGAATTCACTACTTCAAGCTGTACATTATCATAGAACCATTTTTCGATTCGCTTCAAATGACCTCCACGTTTAAACACCATGATTTTAGTCTTGCTAATATTCACGATGAGCTTCCAATTTTGGCAGTACTCGCTTAAATGTTCAGCTGGTTTTGGAGACCAATATAGTGTCACTCATCAAAGCAAGTTCGTCCGCAATAAATAATCATTTAAGCTAGGAACATTGGCCCCAATTCTACCTGAATCAAGCAACTTTCAACTTTTGACCCAAGTACACCCCAAATTGATTTTTTTTTCACCATTTTACAGTTTTTACCCCATAACCCGACGATAAGCCATAGATAGTGCCCAACCATACCTTTTTTTTAAATCATTGTAATCTGAGAATAGTGTCATGTGTTGTTTTCAACATGATTTTGAGTATTTAAAAATTTTGACCCCTGTATAACCTTGAAACCCACGCTGGGGTCCATTAGTGGGGTTGGCAAGTGCTCCATCAATTTTAGGGCTTTCATGTCCTAAAGTTCTTGTGTACAAAAATTCACCTTTTACCGAAGCGCACACTCTTTCACTACAGGCCCCTGCTATGTAATCGAATTAATATTGGCAAGTAGCTTACGCACTCATTCAGTCCGAAACGCTATTTGCGTAAAATTAAAAAGCACAGATTCGTGCGTTGGTTACTACACAGAAACCAACATGTTGGTTTTGCATATGTTTTGTATATTTCGAAAACTTTCAAATTTTGAACTTCTTGTGTCCAACTGTATATAGACTAATTGCTCAAAAAGATGGAATAATCTTTTTTTTTTTTCAGACCCAATCTTAAACGTATTTCTAGATGAACGTCTCAGTAATCATAATGTGATGTGATGTGATTGATTACATAATGAGTCCCCACTACCCAGGTGAGTGAATTTTGACATTGCCTTTTATTTGGAACTATAAAATGCCAGACCTTTGTTGTTTCTTCCCTTTCTGTTCTCCACGTTTTTTCAAAGTTGGTTAACCATTACAACAAAACTGCCACAGAGGTTCCCTAGGTTATGCCTCGTCCAACGCCCGTCAATACGCCGAAAAATGCTTGCACTCCGACGGAAGGATACAAACAAGCAAGAGTCGCTGATTTCCTCGGGTTATCGCAGAGTACGTTCTGTAAAATCCTCAGACAGCATCGAGAGGTGGGTAATTTTGTAGGTCACGAAATTCTCCAGGACGATCACGATTGACTACCAGACGAGATGACCACCGACTGCTTCATTTATGCCTTCGCGCCGGAAAATGCCAACGAGCCGTCTCGTCGTTGTGGAGAAACCCCTTGGGAATCAATTTTTCCCTCCAACTGTAAAAATATCGGAGATAGCTTCAACATGGGTTACCGAGCAAGATGAATGCCAAATGTCCACGCTAACCGTTCATCACAGAATTGCTCGACCTCGCTGTGATTGGGAGCACAGAAGATTACACTGGCGAAATGTTGAGTTTATTCATCCGCTACATCCTTGACTGTCAAGATGGAAAACAAAAGGTTTCGTCGATTACGGGGTTAGAACTTCCGAGATGACTGTTATTCAGGAATCGACCAAGGGGGTGACGGCTAAGTGATGCTATTGGTCGGTAAGCATTATGGAGGAAAAACGTCCCGGTGGGCCAGGTGAAACATGAACGCCGTCGTGTGTACCTGGACATTCTGTAAAACCACTGCCTGCTACATGTAGAAGGGTTTATGCAACAATTTTCAGCTGCAAAGACAACGCACGCCGCACAGGGCCGATTTAACTGAGAAAATGTCCTTGATGCAGAGGGGGTGGAGCAGCTACTATGGCCTGCTTGCTGACCTGATATGACCCGAAAATCGAACAAAACATGCCTCTCTACATAAAGCCTTAGACAAGGCAATTCCAATGACAAGGACAATTTTCCTCAAATTCTACAGGAGTAGCTCAGGCTCTGACCGATAGTGGGAAGCTCTGCCCATAAACATCATAAACAACCTGTGGACAGTATGCCGCGACATCTTCACGCACTGATTCATGCCAGTGTGGGGCCATATTCGATATTAGTGAATGATTGACATTTGAAACTGTACTATTTAACATTTCGATGCATGAAATTAAAAAAAAAAAACGTTCAGGCTAAGGACTCAGTTCGTAAAGGGTTAATTGTGGACTAAGTTGATGGTGATATGTTTCGGAAGAGACTGATCAATCCGGAATCAATCAAGTAAGTGTGGCGATATACATCATAGATTCATAAATCTCGTCATGTAATAATCCTTCCATAAATCGTTGTAAACTATTTTCTTCCACTTTATGAGCAACAGTGTATATACTGATTAGAGTAAAGATGTTGGTTTAGGATCAATCCCACGGAACGGCCGAATAGCTCAGAAAAAAAAAATTTGGTAGAGCACTGGTCTCGCAATTTAGAGTTCTACAAGCAAATAAACATTTAAAAGAATACATTGTGTAGCATAATTGTTGTTCATAGGGTAATTGCACTATTGCATTACTTCATGACTCGGTTGCAACTTGTGTGTATAATCTCCTTTCTTGAGGTTAATACAAATTTATACATTGCATCAATAACGTCTGCCATTATCATACGTTTGTTGATTAACAGTACAAAAATGACCTTTGCTTTTATGGACCAATTCCAACGTAAGGGCTGAATATCTCAGTTGGTAGAGCACTGTCCCTCGCAATACAGAGTTCGACAGACAAAACAAATGCATTGTGTAGCAAAATTTTCTAAATTCGGGTATTGCACCATTGCACTACTTCATGACCCGGGTTCCAACTTGTGTTTACAAAAATGTATTTTCGTATTTGTTGAAATTGGTCCTTAAATTGTTGCAAGTTTTTGTACTCCCATATCATGATAGTTGATTTATGAAAAAAAAAAAAAAAAAAAAAAAAAACAACAACCACCCCGCCTTTATTAGCTACGGTTTAATTGCAATTTGTTGCATCCGTATTCACGAAGTATCCATTTCTTGCTTGAGTGAGATTATACCACTCGTCATTTTTCCTACTTGGTTCAAAACGTTTCGTTAATATCCCTTATGCGCCATTCGCTGTACTCGTAACATCCGGTTGTGCTTGCAATGAACCTCGCCTTTTTGGAAGACTTCACGAAGTGTACTTCAAAGAAATGATAATGTCATGTATTGTGGATCATACTTCTCTAGTACAGATACTGATGATAACTTCCCGATCTATTTACTCCAGGGAATTAGATGTCAATATACTGTAAGTATCACTCATTGTTTCGCAGCGCGCATCACACCATACACCCTCTTTTCTTACTAAGAGCAAAATATATATAGCTGATTGGCAAAACTTATTTGAAATAGTAAACAAATTTTGAAGGTGTATTAGCAAAATAAGAAATGTAAAGATGCTGTGAACCAAATGAAAACAATTTGGCACGGGGATACCCCCCCCCCCCCCGGCCTACCTTTGAAAAAAAAATTATTCCGTGGTACATCCATGTTAAATAACAATACAAAATCAAACTCTCGCCCATCATAGCCAACTGACTCATACAACACGAACATTTGAGAGACCCAAACATGATTTTTAGAAACTAATATTCCGAGGAAACTTCCACAGATATTCACATTTAATCGACGAAACTCAGGCGGACTTTCGCGGACGGCCCGCGAAGCCTCTGCACTGCAGGGCTAGGGGGGGGGAATAGGATGGTACGTATCTTGGTAAACTCAGCTATAAAATTATTGGCATCTCTTAACACTCCGTTCAATGCTCATCTCACTATTCAAATTTCTTTCATCCAATCATCATATATGGAATTCCCAGCTTCCTCACTTACTAAAATCTGCTAAAAGTACAGATAACATTGATACCGGTAATTGCGAGCAAAACGGTTCAACCACGTCATAAATCCTCTTGTGGTACATCTTACCATCCACTGAACCACATGTTTGTATCCAATAATCTCAAATGGGCCCAAGCCATTCCCATATTCAAAAAGGGAGACCCTCTGAAATCCCTAATACAAACTACAATGTCTTTCCTTTCCTTGGTGCCTGCCCTAAATAAGAGCAGGGTGTGTTCCTCCTACGTGGCATGGTGATAGTACATGGAGTCGAAAGCAACAGAAGTGGTTTGTCCTCCCTCAGTTGCATAATTTCTGTAGTTTCCTTTCCTAATTATATACCTTTCAATACTCTGGGGTAATTCGAGTCCAAAGTTGCACAATTTGATGAAAAATGAATAAAATGTCATCACAATTTCTCTTTTTCCCAGTCATCCTGAGGTCACAGTGACACAAGTTTGAATAACCGAGAAATTGTTGGACGAATCCGAGCATGGGATTTGCAAACACAAAGACACCGTCCTTGCTCTTGTTTTGATTCCCCACACAGGTCGGTAGTGTCAAATCAGTGATGTTTTTCGACATGTTAAAGATAGGGGAATTCATGTTCAAACTGGCATCTATGAACTAACCGTGGTCTTCGCTTTCTCAAAACAGATACACTCACGTGCACAGACTTTTTTACAGATAATGTCCCTTTATGATTTGGTCACGTTACAATGATGTGGGGCTCCTGACTTTGTCAAGACCACGCATTATTTAAACACTATTTTTTCCCCTTTTCAACCCCAAATATCATTATATTATAATTATACAATCTGAGTCATGAAGTAGACGTTTAGCAACATTTCTGTAATATTTTAAAATGAAACAACTTTTTCCGAGCCCCAAAAACGAAGTTGTTTCGAACGTTTTCTACCAACTGAGAGGTCAGCGCTGGCACCATTGTTTTCATGTGAAAAAGACAATAAAGGGGGATGCCAGCGTGAACCGGCTGTCTGCTGTTCTACATATCAGTGACCATAATCATATCATGCTGCATTGACTCGACAAATATCGCAGCTGTTGACTCATTAAATCCGCTCGGTATGCAGAGGATAAAGCACTTCAAATTACTAAATTACTTTTAGTCTGGAAGTGAAGACCCATTGTTATTACCCATCCGGTGGAAAAGGATTTCAGGTGCTCATCACCCGATTCAGATTGAGCTATTTTTGTCTTGACGCAAAGCAAAAGATATTGTCTCCTCTTTCACGAATAACCTAGCTCTTAATTAATGGGCGTTTCCAATTATCTTTGACGTTATTTCATCATTTTTACCGAAAGACACATGAGACAAAAAATAAATGAAAGAAAGTTGTTTTGCAGACTTTGTACCTAACATCTTTGTTGCAGAAACAAACCCTTTTGTAAAAAAACTTACAGTACCGTGCCGCGTAAACCCATTCTATTTACAGTGTTGTTAGCCATAGGTCGCTAGACCCCTTTCTTTTTGTTTTTCTAATAATGTGGTAATTTAATAAGAAATGAGGTTCCAGCATAAGTTATGGATCTTGGTTCTGCACAAAGATGGTAAGTCACAGCTTTACCAGCACATATTTACCATGAGCTTTGTTTCCCATTAGTTTTTCTTTTTTTTTTTAAATGTGAATCTACATCAGAAAATTATTGAACTCACAGTAGAGCCTCAAAGTTTATTTTAATCGCGAACGAGGCCAGCTCAATCCAAACTGGGTAGACGTTTCATATAAAAGTCCCAAGTATACAAAAGAGGTATTGCCATTGATTCCATCCTGCGCTTCTGAACAACATCATACAGAGCACGACGGAATCAATGCCAATACCTCTATTCAATTTGCTCGAGTCAATGTAGCATAGTGTATGTCCCTTGATCACTGATATTCAGAAAAGAAATTGGGATGGCATTTTATTCATTTTCATGAAAATGTGCAACCTTTACAATTGCCATACCCAATAAATGGTAATTATAATATTTATTTATAGTAGAAAAATGGTTTACTTCTGCGAAGTATGTAATCAAAATGAACAATTTTCCTTTGATCCCATTTCCAACATGCTTTGGTGGATTTTCATGAAACTTCATCAGCTGCTACTCCAAAAAATTCGCATTGACAAATAGAGCCGTTTGTAATTATCCGGTTGCCATGGCAACGGCCGCAGCCAATCAGAAAACAGTAGGCTATAACTTAAAAAGTATAAAAGATATAAAAAAAACTTAAACAGTATAAAAGATATAAACAAATGGCTCTGTTGGTTGATAGAATGTATACTCAAGATAATCTATGCAAATTTTGGTACAAATCAAAGGATATATTGAGGAGTTATGTTCGTTCAGCTGTAACACCATTTTTTTTTTTTTTTTTTTTTATCCAAACTGGGTAGACGTTTCATATAAAAGTCCCAAGTATACAAAAGAGGTATTGCCATTGATTCCATCCTGCGCTTCTGAACAACATCATACAGAGCATGACGGAATCAATGCCAATACCTCATTTGCGTACTTGAGACTTCTATGTGAAACGTCTACCCTAAACTGGGCGGGGATAACGAGTATAAAACGCCTGACATCTATTCAATTTGCTCGAGTCAATGTAGCATAGTGTATGTCCCTTGATCACTGATATTCAGAAAAGAAATTGAGATGGCATTTTATTCATTTTCATGAAAATGTGTAACCTTTACAATTGCCATACCCAATAAATGGTAATTATAATATTTATTTATAGTAGAAAAATGGTTTACTTCTGCGAAGTATGTAATCAAAATGAACAATTTTCCTTTGATCCCTTTCCAACATGCTTTGGTGGATTTTCATGAAACTTCATCAGCTGCTACTCCAATAAATTTCGCATTGAGAAATAGAGCCGTTTGTAATTATCCGGTTGCCATGGCAACGGCCGCAGCCAATCAGAAAACAGTAGGCTATAACTTAAAAAGTATAAAAGATATAAAAAACTTAAAAAGTATAAAAGATATAAACAAATGGCTCTGTTGGTTGATAGAATGTATACTCAAGATAATCTATGCAAATTTTGGTACAAATCAAAGGATATATTGAGGAGTTATGTTCGTTCAGCTGTAACACCATTTTACATTGGAAGTCTATGTAAGATTACATACATTCTTTACATATATTTATTTATAGTAGACAAATGGTTTACTTCTGCGAAGTATGTAATCAAAAGGAACAATTTTTCCTTTGATCCCATGGCCAACATGCTTTGGTGGATTTTCATGAAACTTCATCAGCTGCTACTCCAATAAATTTCACATTGACAAATAGAGCCGTTTGTAATTATCCGGTTGCCATGGCAACGGCCGCAGCCAATCAGAAAACAGTAGGCTATAACTTAAAAAGTATAAACGATATAAAAAATGGCTCTGTTGGTTGATGTATACTCAAGATAATCTATGCAAATTTTGGTACAATTCAAAGGATGCATTGAGGAGTTATGTTCGTTCAGCTGTAACACCATTTTACATTGGAAGTCTATGTAAGATTACATACCTTCTTTACTGTTGATGGGCCCTAAATAAAGAACCCCAACTTCTTCTAAATCATATTCTCCGTCATGAGTGCGATTTTTGCAAGATTCGTCCTCTGTCTCGTTTTGGTCTTTGTTGTATCCATTTCCTCATTTCTTAAGTTTAGTTTATTTCGTATAGTAGGGTGGAACCACAAAAAACTCTTTTGAGTTTACCCCATACCTATCGCGCCCCCTATTTTCATTAAGTCCTTTATTCGTTTCTGTTAAGCTTTACCTTTAATTGTATTTGCTTTAATGTTATAATTGGTTATTTGGAATAATGCTACTGTAACCTAATCATACCTTATCAGATATATTATTTTGTTAATTCTCATAAGCCCATATTCCATTCCTCTACTAGTTTCCTTCATCATCTCTAAGAGTTGTATTATTATAAGCGTACCGCCTCCTATTAACGCAACTCTGACCAATATTTTGTATTTCATGTTGAATGTATGGGCCGATGTATGAAATTAATCATCGTGAATCCTGTAATAATATTTTTCACTGGGATTGTTAGGAGAGCTTGACAGGTCTTTACAATAAAAATAAGCGCGTTTGGACTCCACATTCTATTACAATGTCAATCAGCAAAGACAATTTACATTTCGACATGTGAATTTTGTATATCCATTACATAATTGTAATACCTTATTCATAAAACATTTGCAACTATCCTTTAAAATAACATACGACAGTTGGTCATTGTGTGCTAAATACTCCTTTGGCATAGTCCCTAAGTATTACTTTTTTTTACTTAACATACCCTGATTCCTGATTCGCTTGGAGGCGACTTCCTTTAAGTAAATCTCAAGCATCTACACTATGAACAACGTTTTTTGGGGGGTTTTTTAAAAATAAAGCCTTGGACTGTTAAAGTACTTCCTGTATACACATGTAAAACTTTCAAGCGCGTTTATTTTAGTCATAATAATTCTGTTCCTGATCACTCTATTCGTCTGCAGATGTCGACCTAAAGTATTAATATTCAAAGTTCCACATAATATAGAGGTTGAAGTTCTGTAAGTGCTCAGATGCGACATGGCTAATCTCTCTGTCAACTTCTATTTAGATTCATGCAATCCCTGTTGTATATGTTTCGAATTTATTTATATTTTTGGTATATTAATTAGTTTCGTGTTTATTTCTCTTTTTCATTGAAGATTTTGACAATTAGTAATTTCATACTGCAGGACTAGATTAGTCAACAGGTCGTACAGATGAAACCTAGATAATTCAAACATCCGTAACTTCACACGATATTACCCAGCGGGCATAGTCGTTTAGAGCGACGTCGAAACGACGTTGGCACTTCGAAAACAGGTCGACGGTTTTTATAAATTTATGTCAAAAATGCAAATTGAATCGACGTTTTAAGAACGACGTCAAATCGATTTGCATTTTCGACATAAATAGTGTGTAAATTTATAAAACTCTCGACGTCTTTTCGACTTTCCAGCGTCGATTGCCCACTGGGTACCCAGCGGGCATAGTCGTTTAGAGCGACGTCGAAACGATGTTGGCACGTCGAAAACAGGTCGACGGTTTTTATAAATTTACGTCGAAAATGCAAATTGAATCGACGTTTTAAGAACGACGTCAAATCGATTTGCATTTTCGACATAAATAGTATGTACATTTCTAAAACTCTCGACGTCTTTTCGACGTTCCAGCGTCGATTGCCCACTGGGTAATTAAAATGTTATTGACATTCCTACCGAGGCAACAAATCTCTAAACGGACTATTTATTTTGGCTATGTAGTTATTATAAACACATCGACAAGTTTCCGTTGTGTATCCTTCCTGTACGCTGTCTCTCTTTGAGACATGTAAAAATAAGACCTAAGACGTGTAAAAACTAAAAATTGCGCGGTTCCAGATTGATTGAGCTTTGTATATATAATAGATTAAACTTACTTTTTAAAGAAACAGATGTAGGCGTTGAAATGCGTCTGTATTCAGCTAATAAGCTAATTAACCTAATTACTATAAACATATACATGTTTATTGCTGTACCTAAACCTCTAATGTCTATTAATGTCTAACAGTGAATGATGATCATCATGTTTAATTTTAAATGGATAATAGCTGCTATAATCTCCATATACTCATTTGTTTTGATTTGTGACATATATTCCCACAATGGCGTGGGTTCCACGCATTTATCTGAAGGTTCGTTTATCCAAAGGTTCATTTTTTCGAAGGCTTATCAATCCGAAGGTGCGTTAATCCCAACGTTCGTTTATCAGAAAAAGAAAAAAGGTTCGTTGGTCCGAGAAGCAAATAAGACTCGTTTCATTTCGGTTTCACGAAATTTATTTCATTTTCGGATCAACAAACTTTCGGAATGACAAACCTTCGGAATAAAGAAGCAACTGTTCAGATTAACCCGGATTGACGAACCTTCGGAATAACGTCTACGAAAGGGAATAGGAAATTCTCGTGTTCGGATTAGCGAACCTTCGGATAAACGAACCTTCAGAATTACGAACCTTCGGAATAATGAACATCACGCAAGAGTATGTGTCTCATGTCATAAATCCCAGATGAAAAACATTAAAATCCATGTATATCTTTGTTACTAGCATGAATGTGCTATAACATAACCTTCAAGTGGTTGCATTGAAATCTGGGTATTAAGGCAAAACAGAATTTTCTATCTGATAATGGACTTTTTATCGGTGTGTATAAAAAGAATTAGATATCAAAAATCCTTTTCCAGCAAATGTCCCAGATTTTGAAGCGCGATATTTCGCACCGGTCCATGACTTGGACGGGTTGATTCCAAATAATATTATCTTTGAATACTGTACTCCTGTTTAGGGAGACAGTATAGCCAATGTCCAAAATACTTCTTTCGTGATCGTTTTCTACTACTAGTTAACACTAGTTTGGGGGAGTAGTTTGATGGAGAAGTAGAGAACCGTCTTGTGGTCTCCCCTGTTAGTAACTGCCAAGCAGTGAACTAATCTCTACAACACCAAACACTGTTTTCCTTTAACATCATTTCGTAAGTATCCCCATATCATGACTAGATCTCAACGCAGGCCTTTTCTAGGGTCTGCCTTGACTATAGCGTCATTGAATGTGGAGGGTTTTTTTCCAATGCAAAAATTAACATTGCTGATTTGTGTAACAATCTTAAATGCGATGTCCTATGTCTGCAGGAAACCCACAGTGGAATCGATAACCACCGCCCAACCATACCAGGAATGGTCCTTGCCATCGAGAAACCACATCGACAATATGGAAGTGCTATATATGTGAGAACAGGCACCGCAGTAGAAGCAACCTCAATGTCTGATGACAACAACATCGAAGTCCTCACCATTGAGCTTAGCTCTGTCATAGTTACATCCGCCTACAAACCTCCATCAGTAGACTTCAAGCACCTTCAACTCAGCCTTGGGAATTCCACCAAACCTCACTTCGTCATTGGCGATTTCAACAGCCATAGTACCCAATGGGGCTACAATGAAACTAACAAAGACGGACAAGCTGTCGAAGAATGGATAGACAGTCAACATCTACGTCTCCTTCACGACTCTAAGCTGCCGCCATCATTTCATAGCGCCCGTTGGAAGAGAGGTTACAACACTGATCTAGCTATTGTTAGTAAAAACATCTCTAACCTGTGTAACAAGATTGTTCTGGATCCTGTACCACTAACAAAACATCGACCAATCGGTATTCAAGTCAACGCTGCAGTAAGACCAAACAAAGTGCCCTTTAAGCGTCGCTTTAACTACAGGAAAGCAGACTGGCAATGATTCACTGATGACCTGGATCAGAACGTGAAGGTGATAGCTCCAAAACCCCATAACTATGATAAATTTGCCCAACTAGTGAACAAGACTGCCCGGAGATTCATATCCAGAGGCTATAGGAAGGGATATATACCAGGCCTTTCCAAGGAATGTACTAGAGAATATCCAGAGTATATCACCATGTTTGAAGCTGATCCCTTTTCGGCTGAAACAACTGCTAAAGGTGAGGAAGATTCTGTGAGGATCTCCAGGAAAAGTCAAACTGTCGGCATACTTTAATTGAATCCCCGATATGACCATAACAGCAAGAAAGCACGATTACCATCCGAAAGCTCCGAGGGGAAGCTACAATAGAACCTCCACAGCAGAGCCAAATGTCACACCCAAACAATTTGCCCACCAACTGCTTTTAAATGGCAATTGCAGCAAGAAGCCTAAGAAAAATCAAATTAGACATCAGATCTTAGTGCGACCGGTTCACACTCGCCCCTTCCAACATGACGATGGAATCCGGTATTGAAACTAAAACTTCAACCAGGAAAAATCAGTAGGCCTTGACAACATCTCCACTGAGCAGCTAAAAGCAATCCTACAATCTCCTCTTTGAACGTCTCCTGCTCAATCGTATTGCACTGTGAATGCAACACCTCATAACCATAAAGCAGTTTCCCGGCCATGCAATCACCAACAAGCACCCTCAACTCAACATATTGAGGATGGTTTCGAAAGGTTATGGTAACCCGGACTGTGTTCGTCGGACCTATTCAGCAGCGACGCACTGTGAATCACAGACGCCTACTCCATAAGATTCTGTAAATTACAAGGGCATCCGCTTGACTGAGCTTATTCGAGGATTGCTGGCAAACAGGATTTTCTTGTTCAGCTAGGAGCGAGAACAGCCGATGTTGTAAGCTCAAGAATGGTCTACCACAAGGGAGTGTGCTTGTACCTCTTCTGTTCATATCTATACCAACGACCAACCTATCAGTGCAGGAACCTGTCGTTTTATTTTATGCGCGATCTTGGAATTAGCCGCACAAGATGCCTATTCACATGTTGGTTGAAGAGAGACTCTACAAAAATTTGGATGAACTCACTCCTTATCTATGAGGAAAACCACCTACGTGCAAATTCATCAAAGACACAGGTGTGTGTGCGTTACATCTACGCAACCGTGAACCCAAACGTCAACTTAAATTAACCTGATCTGGAACACCCTTGGACCACACTTTGTGATAACCCTGTCTACCTAGAGTTACCTTTGGACCGCACTCTCTATAAGACCACATCTAGAATACGAAAAGTACAGTATGTTCACGCAACTAACATCTTGAACAAACTCACTGGCATCAGATGGGGTGCTCGCTCTCCCACATACCCTAAGATCTACGGCCACTTGCCCTGTGCTACTCATAGGTGCAGAGTATCTGCCCTGTATGGAAAGATCAACCCATACCAAGAACTTCATTCATTCAGCGTTAAATGGCCCTCCTGCCGGCTTATTACGAATGCCGCCGTCCAACACCAACGAAAACTTGTACATCCTAGCAAATTGCTCCAACCATCATCCGGCATAGCGTAGCGGCTGCCAAGCATTTAATGTGAGCCCACCATATGTCTGACAGAAACCTGCTGCCAACCGCCTTAAATCCAGCGAGAGCTTCTTCAAGCAAAGTCCACCTTCTTGAAACAGTCTCTAAGGAGCTCATAGAATCGTCGCTTTTGGAAAGAAAGCCTTGCCATCTGTCAAGACACATCTAGGATATTGAACATGGTGAGCAATCAGGGAGGACAACTACCTGATGGTTGTGGAACCTCAACAATGGAACGTTCTTGGTCTGCCCACGCTGGAGCAACAATGCACAAAACAAGGACTTGCGCGGAATGCAGTGAGCAGCCAACGTTGTACCCCATTCTCTTTTCGCTGGATCATATTTGAGAACCACAGTGTTTTGGACACGATAAGAAGAAGACTAGTTAACAATCTTAAGTGTACCCATGTGTCCAAATTGGCATCATGAAATCAATGTTTACCCAATTTCAATTCAAGGTCGAATACTATTTTTCAATTTCTTCTTTGTTCTGTTGTTACTGGTTTTAGAGTAGCTCTTGATATGTGATATAAGTTTGATTAAATCCTCATATGGGAAATGTTTTTTTTTTAAGTTAGGGTCCAATTCAGCCCCCCCCCCCTCCCCCAATTGACCACCAACGCAGAGCCCAAGCCCTAACAGACCTAAGTGCCAAGTTGATGCGATTTGTGACGTACCATATAAGATATACGTATTCATGGTCTTCCTGTGATTGGTCAATTCGCTTGCTGGAAGTTTGGGGTATTGCGTCGAGTTGGATGACCTCAAAGTTGGTAACTGTCGAGTTTGCAAACCGTAGAAGTTGGACTGTAACCAAAAATGGGCCCCGCCAGACCCCACTTACTCCAATTACTCCACCGTCTTTTATTCCAGACGATTCGGGGACAACGAAAGGCAATTTAGTTAGATGCCAGCATTTTATTCTTAACGTCCCTAAGGCAAATCTGACGATCACCGTGTGTAGCGTTATTTTCTCTTCCCCTAAAGCAGGCTTGGAGTCGCTCCGTATTGTTTTTCTTAAGTGCATTTAATTGCAGTTTAATGATGTTATGGATATACCACAGCATATACTAACAAGTAGCTAGTCGCGCAAACGTGTAGGCACGCGTGACGAAGTGTTGAAAATCACAACAAAACGTCATGGTCCCACAACAAATCAAAAATTTTTGAGAAATTAATAAACACATCCTAGCGCATACACCTGTAAAATCTGCAATAATTTGCATATGTAGAAACATGATTTGTTTTTACTAATTTGCATGCAATTTGAATAAAAGGTGTTCCAGAGGTAGTTGGACATTTTCCTCTGTTACAGTAAATGCGGGAAAGCCTACGGACATGCGTTTTTTGCATAATTGTAGGAATGTGCTACTCTATCAACATAAGTAGAATTTTTCCCAAAGTTTGGTTACTAAAGGTTGTTAAAATTTTTCATGCAAAAATCTTTTATTAAGCAGTTTCGTCGAGTTTCGATTACTTTTTCTGCTAACCATCAAATAACTTTTTGCATTTTCCTTTTTAGTTCAAACAAAACCCACGTTTATGAACGTCTACACTGCAAATTTAGCACCCAAAACAACACGGTTGTCATGTAAATTTAAACAAATTCCTACGTGCCCTTGTTTCTCTCATTTGTGTAGTAAAATACCATCCAGGGCTGCTGCCTTTCTAGATAACTCGTACACCGTAATTATTTCTGTCACGCTCTGTTACATATTAACAGGACAATTCACGCCATTATCAAAATACCCATGCACAAATAGTCTGCTGTGTCGCAAGCATGTTTCTATGATAAAGAACTTATTAGGCCTCTCGATTTTCTATTATGTCTTTTCCCAATTTCACATCGTCATAGAATTAGTAACTTAGTGATTGATTGCGAACGTTATTTTAAATTAATCATTGCACCACGCAATCATGAATAAAAACAAAGAGAAAAAAATTTTATAAAATAGAAACGGTTAATTACGGATTCAATAGACACCGGATCTGCAAGTTTACAAACTTTTTTTGACAAAGGCTGTATGACAAAATAAATTTTTTCGATAAGTTCATCATTAAAAACCCCGGGGCCTATCTTCGATTTTCTTACATTAACATTTAGTCTAATTGGGCTTCATCAGTTTTGGATTAAAAATTGAATCAAAACGCATTGGAATATGTAATGCAATAGATTAAAAATTTTAATCTAACTTCAGATTTTTTTTTCTCCATTGAGTCTAAGAAATTTAGAGATTATACAGGTGGTATCGCGATATTTTGATACCTCTTTTTTGTTTGTCTTATATACTATATATAGCAGACCGTGGTAGAAATCTATAGTTTATGATTTTCGACCAGTAAGTTGTTAAACCAATCTAGATTGCTATATTTTTGTACGGATCCTGACAAGACAAGCCAAACCCGGCCGCCCTTTCTACAAGTCAATTAAAAACAATGAAGAAGAAGAAAATGAACGAAAAGAAATCAATAAGCAGTGTTTTGCACAATATAAGACCAAACCAACGGTCACTTATATTGTGGTTGACGGATAATCATGAATAATGTTTTAACTTTTCTCCAAGAAGATTTAACTTTGAAGGTCTTACTTTTAAAAAGAAGCTGCAGAACATATTACAACAGGCTTTCAATTTTGGCGAGCGAATTAGGAGTCGCCAGATTTTGGAAAAATTTTTTGTTCCAATTATATCTTCTATATAGCACTTGGTCCTACATCGGTAAAGGCGCTCCATAATCCTCACTGATTATCATTAAGTATCAGATTATTCCAGGACCGACTTTTGAATCATACTTAATTTACACAGAATGAACATCATACCACCTTTCTTTGGTTGTTTCTACTTATATTTTGAGCTGTGTATGGCAGCTATTTCGCAGAGTAAAGTGAAACCTTTTTTTCATTTTCGGTGAAAAGCGGAAAATCAGATAGAATGTACAATAATAAACACAGTTTCTCATGAATTTTGTTTCAAAACTTTTTTCTCAACCGAGAAACTACGGGCTTTAAGATGAAAAAAAAATCAAGCTGGGAGAAACCCGTTTCGATCGAAGTTTTAACTAACAACTTCTTTTCATATCAAATTTGGTAAAAGATGGAACTGTAAAACTTAGCTAAAGAAAAACTCTTTTATTGTAGAGTTGGTCTAACACTCTATAGCACAAGCATATACCCAATAGAAGAGAACATTTTTTCACCGACAATGGTGTCTCATAAAAAATTATTGTTAATGAAAAAACTAACTGAATTTTTTTCTCATAGTGTGCAACATGGACACAAACAGCTCTACATAATAATAACAACTTTGGATCGTTTTAAATGTACATTAGGCAAAAAAAGAAATAGTTCGTCTCACCCTCCTGTGGCGCGCTCCCTAGTGATCAGGTTGTCCAAAATCACCTTTTAATCGCGTTTCTTTCCTTTTTCTATAAGATAACTCACTTTTTGGGGGGAGGGGGATTGGTCAAGAAAAAAAAACGGCCGGTGCCCTAATAGTTAGAATGCATAAAAAAAATTTTCCGCATGGCGGTTTTTTTTTCTGATTAAAAAAACGCATAGGCGCCTTAGTGTTTTTTGGCCTGTATGGAATCCGAGACATGCTCCTTTTTTTTCTTGTCCTAAAATCGCTATGCGTTGTTGTTTTTATAGCCAAAAGCTATGCGCACGTGGAAATTCTTTTATTGCATTTTTTAGACGGGAGTTTTTTTTTTCCGTCTACTTCTTGGACCATTTTTCGTATCTTTACTAATTTTACAAAATGTTAAAAATAATCTTGAAAATCTTAAAAAAAGAAAGGCACAAAAATGTTATGTGTTACGTACCGGCCTCTTCAGCGGAAAACTGGACGAACCTTCTTCTAATTCTCGGCCTAAGCTATATTGATTTAGGTAAGTATAACTCGGCTTATCGAGATCGTTTTTTTTTGGGGGTTGGCGATTTGTCGAAAGTGATTTAATTTTTAAATATAGACCTTTAGACCCTGGGTTGATTGCCACGAAAGTGGAGTCCGATTACCAAATTTGGGTCGACTTTTAAAAACAAAACTTTGATTTTTTTTTTTTTTTTTTTTTTTAATGTTTTACTTTTTGGTCTAAATTTCTCTTGATAATTTACAAAATGATTAAATTTTTATGATTTTTTTTTTAAATTACCAAGAGAAATTTGAAACCCCCGCCAAAATCGTCAAAGTGGTTTGAATCCTCTTGTTTGAGTAAGAAGCCCTTGTAAAGTTAAATGCAACTCTTGATTTTAAGAAGTATGTGAGCACCCGTCGGATTTCAATCACTCCACTTTGCCGAAAGGTGTAACCGTTAGTTATAAAAGTTTTTATTTGATTGATGAAACCTTTACCCCAATTGCCCCATCTGAAAAAAATCATAGCATATTATAATCCGTTTTGATATGAAAGCTAGAAACGTGATTATGTAAATCATAGAATCCTTGCACATTAATATTGGGATTTTTTTTTTCGCTTGAAACCAATACCTTTTAGTAAATGAAAAATGGTAGCTTTTGCTTCACAGACATTTTGAAACTCCGGTACAATCGGAGATGGGAGGGGATATTAGAGATCCTGGGCCCTGGACTTTAAACAATACAGTTATCGGAAAGGGTAATCAATGGCGGTAATTGGCCTACCTTTTAGGAGTGACATTGACACAATCCCATGTTATACAAAACTATCTTGGTGATTGGGACTTGTATGAGCACTAAAACAATGTTAACACCATATAATTCATAATATAGTACAGACTTAAATATTTTTTGGCACAACTTAATTTGTAATATGTTGCTTTGTAGACTTTGTTTGTTGGTTATTTCTATTTATAATAGGGCTCCATATTCAGAGGAAAATTTAAGTATCCCCTTTTCTGTTGTAGTCTATGGCCCAAGTCAACGTCTTATTATGAATAAGCCTAAAACACAGTTTGTTTTTTTGTAACTCAATATTTTGTAATAAAGACTCGAATAGTGTGCACTGTCTGAGGTTGCACAAATGAAACCCAAGAAATCATCAGAGTTGTGTATAAATTTTCTCTGTAAACCATTAACCGAAAACGCTGGGTCACGACCACCTTATTTATTATGCATTAATTTATAACATTAACGTTATTATGTTATGTGCAATGTTCTCGATTTATAGTAGTATATAATTTTACTATTAAAACAAATATCTTTTGACTGAAAATAAGGGTAGGGTAAGTGGGGTAAATATGGCAACCCTTAGCAGAACGTATTTTCAAGAATTTTTGTGCTCTTTAATACTTTCGTTATCCAATGCTAGCTTGTTCATGGTAGGTACGACTAAAAGATATTCATTCATCGCTAACCAAATAAAAGATATCGGCTTTCATTTTTTTGGCAAAGGGCCACATTTGCATATGCGGTCGCAATATGGCCACCTTGTTATTGCAATAGAGGGCGGGACAATATGGCCCCCATATGGGCCTATTGCCCCGTCCCATGAAGTTTCTACATGGGATATAAGGGTGCCCATATTACATAGATCACATATACACAATGTAATTAGATTAGATAGGAAAGTTGATTCATGTTGATAAATGGATAGTCATTACTACATGTTGCCATGTACAACCTCCAGATCTAGGCTCAAGAGAAAAGGATATTTAAAAAATGTCATACCCTAAATAGAAAACGTTGTTGAAAATTTTAAATTTAATATTTCTTTCAGGACACTCCCTCCGATTAATAATCCCCGAACCCGAAGTACAGTTGTTGAATGGTGTTCTTATCAAGTACCAATGGAAGGGTCACTCCTACCATTCCTAGTTAAAAGTTAAGGAGTGTCCATAATGCCCCTGGGTCCATATTACCCCACTTTACCCTATATAGTTTGCATCTGCAATACATAGGCTGAGAAAGCGGGGGTGGTGCATGGGGTCGGGGAGGCTCTCTCTAAAGCTAACCCGACCCCCTCGTTTCCTAAAATTTGTGAAGGTCACATGTGACGCGTGTTAAATGACCCTTTCCACAGCCATTGCTACAATATCTTCAGTAAATAAAGGTTTTTTTTTTTTCAGATTGGAATCCTATGCCTTTACTGCAATAAAATTTGCTAATAATATGTATCTTCATATTTACCATATCTACACCAGCCTACGTATCACTGCAATAAAATTATGCTAATAATATGTATTTTCTATATCTCATAATTACCCATAGCTACTCAGCCTACGATACACTGCAATAAAATTATGCTAATACACAATATGTATTAGCATCATTTACCAGATCTACACCCTTCGGCCTACGTATTTACATTGAATAAACAGTTTATTTAAGGATTAAGCCAATTCTCTAGGCCCTATAGCTCCCGTTTTTTACACATTCACGGCAAAACCGAGTGTTTTAGATTTTGTCACGTTTTTAAGGGCCTAGACTTGTTCAACAAACACAACTCAAAAATGCTTTTTTTTGTCAAAAGGTGGGCATTTACTTAGCCCACTGGTATGCAATTCAACAACATTGGACCACTTATCAATTTTTACCCCTGTATAATCTTTTGGCGAGCCCCTAGATCGCTTAAGCCACCCCTACCGAATGGCCATCATACATTTTTGTGTATGTTCATGTTATGATGTAGCCCTGGTATAAATTCCCCCTTGCCCCCCCCCCCCCAGGTGATAACCGACCAACATGCCTGGCTCACCAACTATAAGTCAAACAATGCCTAGCTAGGGTGCATTATTCAGAATGAAGTCATAAGGTGTGCATGTCAGCAAACTGCTAATTTCCAAAGACACACACTGTTAAAATGTTTATTAATTTTACCAGACTTTACCTTTCAATGACGTTAAACCCCCAATTATTCAATAATCTTCAACGCTGTTAATTACCTATATCTAACAGAAAATGACAATTTGGAAGCAGAAAAATGTAAATAAACAGTGGCTACAAAATAATCTACACATTCTGAAAAAAATGTAATTTACTACGCTGACAACCGTTATTCTCATTTTCCGTTACAGAATTCCGTTTTTTGTAACTTACTTGTTTTTTAATGTAAGATATTAATATAAAATTGTTTTACCTATAAAATGGGTTAAAATAAGTCTAGTATAGTAACGTCATTTAAAAATGCAAAATCTTATTTTCCTAATCTTGTTTAAAAATAGTTTAAAAAACTTCTTTTCCTCCTTTTTGTATTATATTAGTTTAATTTGAAAAAAGTAGTACACCACACACATATATATATATCATATTGATTTTAAGCATTTCCTATCAGTAAAGTTCATGCGGGTAGTGGATAAGGTTTAGGACTTGTAATCTTAAGGCCGAGGTTCGAATCTATCTCTGTAAGGTATGTATTAAGTTTATTCTATATTCTTAAGGATTGGTGACATTAGAATGTGTATCATAATAAAACAAAGTGTATTAACTGGTTTTCCAATCTTTATTCTTCACGTTTTCCCTTTGTTTATTTCCTTTTTTTCTCAATTGTTTCTTAATTGTTGCCTGACATATAACTTTTTTACAAGTTACAACCACGTTGGTAACGTAATACAAACGTTGTTGAGCCATAGCGACAACGTTAAATTTTTTTAGAGGGATTGTAATAACGTTTAATTCTAATATTGTTTAACCAGTCAAACCAACAAAGAACGTTGAGGCTGAGAGTTACGCGAGGCCGTTATTTTACGTTCCCTGCAATGGTGTTTGCGTATTCTACGGCTCCAGTTATTTTACATTCTGCATGTAGTGGAGTCCCAGCTGCCAGTCAATTGCCTGTTTTTTACAAGTTTATTTTTAACAGTGCAGTGTAGAATAAGGGAAATTTTATTTTTTTCACAAAAAAAAATAGGGATATCCGCTGTCATGGGGGATTTTTTTTGCTCTACATGATGGGAAATGTTAGGTTAATGTCCACAGAGCAATTTAGTGCTATTTTTATCGTTAGTAAATAATTGGCACAACCAATAAATTTTTTACCTTATATCCAGTATTGTTTCATAATTTCCTTTACATAAGACGTCATATTGACGTCTTTATTATCAAAAATGGCTCAGGTATAATAGATAAGGAATAACATACTAAAGTTCAAGATGGCGTAAATATGCCGCCTATAAATATTAAGAACCGTGGAATTGCATATATCTCTAATGTAATATATCAATCACCCAATTATCTGACATAACTGAAAATCAGGTATAGATTACTATTTTGTCATAAACAACTCGTATCTGCCATTGTTTTGTTAACATGTTTAAAAATTCAAGATTGTGGCTAAAATAGTAGGAATACATGGCAATTATAGCTTTCAAAATCTGAGACGGTACCATATTGGCCATAAATTATAAGCAGGTTACAAAACGAACATGTCGGTAAGTGCCAAATGTTCAAAGATGTGTTCCTCATACTTAAATGTATATTGTATTGTAAGTTTCGATGATAAACAAGATATATCACAGATTAAAGCCCTTTCTAATCCTACGTTTTATTGTTCTAGAAATGGTCCTATTGGCCGTCATATTAAATTTTAGCATGCTAAAACAGCAACTGCCAGATATGTTTTCCGATGGTAACAATATACAGTGGAATCATGGCAATTTCCATTTCATCAAGGTTTGAAATCTTGGAAGTCCACCATATTGATGATGCCATCTTGACTTTAAGCGTGTTAACAAAACAAAGGTGTGTGCTATGAGATTGTCAAAGAAATATATCTTATACTTCCATCCATAGTTTTTAACCAAAGTTTTGAAAGATTTAACTAATTTTGTATCTTTGCAATTTGTATTTTAAAATTTGGAAGGGATCATATTGACATGAAACACCATCTTAAGTTTAAGCTTCTTTAAGCAAAACAAAGTTCCTACCTATAATGCTATTTTGATTTTTAAGCTTGTTTACAATGAATGTCGATGGTGAGTTTTTGAATGGTCATAACAATAAAAGCCCATACTGGTAATTGGCACACTGGCGGCAATTAATCTAATGTTTTAATGATAACTCAAACAAATTAACAAATACAAAAAATAAAAAAAATAAATCAATTTGAAATTTTTAAGATCTTTTTAAGGCGTCGCATTGGCTGGTCATCTTCAAATTGTCACCATGTTAACAAACGAGCCCGAGCCCCAGTTTGTAAAGAAATATCTCAAACCTTAGATTAGACTTTATCATCATTTTTTTTGCAGGAGAAACCCTTGTTAGAATATTACTTACTGTATCTTCGCTTCGCAGATAAAGTTGAAACTAGAATAACACAGGATGAGGGCGACCTCTGACTCCAGAAGTCTCTCTCTCTGTTCTTGTCATTTTGATGTAGCTAAATGATTTGACTCAGCAGCCCTCTTGAAATTCAGATTGCTACCACAACCAATGTTGGTATGAATGTCTTATTGAATTTTCGACCCTGAAAATGGGCCTGTACCGTGGTTCCGCGCGTTGACCCCTCAAAGACTTCAGAAGAGTACTAAAATGCTTTATTTTATTTATTCACTATTGACCTTCCTTGTGGCATTTTAGACTATCTATTTGCAAACTTTCTTGTTCGAACCTTCTATTCTGATTGAAAACATGTTGTAAACATTTTTTACTTACCAATTTTGAAACCTACCACAGCTAACTCCCATTACCCTCCACTTAACTCCCCCCCCCCGCCCGTACTTGCGCCTGGTGGTTGGAAAAGAATCACACACAAAGTCATTACAATGCCACCAATCCCTGTCAACAGAACAAACTGAAATATCATTGAATGAAAAAACATAAGTTTTTTTAAATATTACAATATACATTCTTTTCCTTCATTCAGTAACACAGAACCTGAGGCACATCTTCGTGATAAAGGTTCTTCAACATTGCATTGAGCAAAGGAGTTGGTTTCACTCATGTGTTTAATTTTTTAGACTGCATCATTCAGTCATCAATATAACTTTTAATTAGGCTTCCACAACCTTGTTTTTTGTTTTGTCTTTTTGATAGTAAAAATTTATGTTATCACCGGATATTGACTCGTTATCTTCATGTTAATCCAACCAATGAGTTACTCCGTATCATAATCAATGCACAGGGGATACCAAACATTATCCCATTCAAAACACATCAGAGTAAACAATTCAAGATCCCCCTTACTCTTAGCGACACAGGACACTTGGTAGTGCATTTCCAGATGAGACACACATCGCAAATGCATCAAGAACACCAGTAGGAGATTCCCAAACAACCGGATAACCACATGTCATAAGCAAAAGTACTCTGTGCTTTTCATTTGAGTAAAACAATACTTAACTGTGGCCATAGTGAATTCATGATTCCGACACAATCAAATTACCCAATTGTCATAATATGTTAAGTCTTGACTCTGAAAACTTTGTGTAGACAGCAGATTTTTGCCTCTATGAGTCTCAGAAACTGAAGATAACAGACAATTAATTTTGAATGTCGGGCACATCTTGAAAAAATTAAATACGACTATGAAGAAGCTACCCCACCATTTTCCTGGTTTTAACAGGTAAATATCAATTAGATTTGTCCTCCCAAACGCAGTGATACCACATGTTGTGGACCTGGGATGCACAAATGGGTCCTCCCAGTCCATAGGCTGTCGTAATAAAATGCCAAGATTAATTGGTAATTCCTTGATACGGCCCTTGAATAGAAAATGGGCGCCCATAAAGAACCTCTAGTAGTCATAGTATGTAATGTTGAAATGTAATATATGATTAAAGGAATGTTTTCAATCAAGTTTTAACTTGATCACTTCATAAATTTCGTAATCTGTGTTGAAAACGCAAAATTACCTCTTGCGGGCCATCTTGAATTTGACACCCCTTGACCCTTTAAAAAAAATGAACATAGTTATTCTGAAACCTATATCCGAAAGATAATTAATCACAACACAATTTCACTTTTACAAAAATTCTGCACGGAAATTTGATTGATGACAAACCAGCCTGCACTAATAAGCGCTATTTTAAAAATATACGTATTAAGATTATTGAGTATTATGGTAATATGGCAACCAACACACAACAATATTTTTCAAATTTACTCCAAATTAGGCTAGTGTTAGTAAATTGGTGTTTGCTATTAACGTTGTCGCAAGAAATTTAAATTTTGACAATGGTTTAAGGTGTCCCCACCCTTAAGGTGCCCCAAACCCGATTACAACATACATTTTTTTTATTTTTTTTATTTTTTGCTTTTTTTAAGTTTTTTACACCAAAATTTAATTTGTAATTCCGACACCCACCATTTTAACGCGAGCATATACTTGTGAATATATATAATATTAATGAATATAATTAATCCAATAAAGTTGAAAACCACTGTTAAGGTGTAAAGTGCTCAACCAAAAATTGGGAAGCTTGACATAATAAGGTTTCAGACTTTGTAGATTCAACACACCATGCTTTACAGATCTGTTTCATAAGGACGCAGACAGTCCTCACTCATCAGACAACAAATCTTCAGAGATAACAACAAATCACCAATCTACTAAACTCAACCAATGGAAAACACTGAGACGAAGTTATTGCTGGTATAACAACGTTAACAAAAAAAATTTAAGACAGGAGTTCATTTATTTGTTTGATGTATGTGAGTTCTATCCTTCGATCTCAGATGAATTATTAGACAAAGCCCTTGAATTCGCATCAGCTTACGACAACATCACAGTGAAGAAAGCACATCATAACACATGCCAAAAGATCACTGTGTTTCAAAATGGTAACCATGGTTAAGTCGATCCACCTCAAAATTTGACGTTACGATGGGGAAGTTTCGATGGGGCTGAGATCAACATGTTAATTGATAGGATTATTTATGCTTTCCCAACTCAACCACTTGAAAGTAAACATTGGATTATACAGAGACGATGGATTGGCTATATCCCATACAACACCACGTCAGACCGAGCTTATTAAAAGCGATCTGCGGCCATTTTCGCTAGAAATAATCTGAAAATAACCTAGAGGCCAACAAAAAACTGTAGACTTCTTGGACTTACTTTAGGACCTTCCCACTGCACATATAAACCTTTCATGAGCCGACAAATTCACCTCTATATGTTCATAAGGATAGCAACCATCCCCCATCTATCATCAAAAACATGCCAGAAAGCATCAATAGCGCTTAATATTCTAACATTTCTCTTGCCGAATGAATCTCTGTATTCGACGAGGCAGCACCGCCATACCAGGAAGCACTGAGAAAGAGCGGTACACTTAACGAGCTTAATACAACCCGCAAAATAAGTCTGAAATTAGCAACAATCGCAAGCGATCCAGAAGGATCCTGGGTTAATCCGCCTTACAGCGAGAATGTAGCTACCAACATTGGCAAACAATTCTTTCGATTGCTCGACAACTGTTTCCCGCCAGGCACCAACTTCACACCGTCTTCTCCCCATAAACACTATCACCTCAGCTATACGCTTTATGCCAAATGTCCCAACTCATATCCAGACATAATAAATCAACTCTTGCAAAACTGAACCAACCTGATGAAACAACGACATGTAATTGCGCATAAGCTGAGTTGCCCATTGGAAAACAAATGCCTTACTAAAGGAGTTTTGTCATCAGGCCACCGTAAACAGACAGACAACATGAAGAAGAAACCTATATTGGAACTACACAGAGAACAGTTTCAAATCTAGATTCTCCACTCACAAATACAACCTTCAACCATGAAGAATGCAGACATGCTACAACTCTTCTTTGAATATGTGTGTGGTCACTTGATGACAAAAAAGTCAAATTCTCTATCAAATGGAGGATAGTGAGCAAAGCAACCTTATTCACTTCCATAACAAAATGTACTTATGTACAGAGGAGAAATACTTTATCATCCAAAACCACATAGGTCATCTTGAACAAAGGCTGAAGCTTGCTTCATCTTGCCGACATAGAAAGAAACAACTTAATTTATAAGTCAATTGTGCTTCCCAATTGGCTTTCTTGGAAATTGCTGTAATCCCTATTTTCTTTTTATATGCACTCACTCGGGTTTATAGCCTTGTCACCATTATATGACTTTTTTACATATGTGACTCTTGATTGATTTGTGATCAATAGGCATTTAATCTTACTTTGTAACCTTTCTGTGCTATAATTATCATGTCTAGACATGGTATTTTTGGTAGTTAGTGGCATGTGATAGTAGAAGTTTTCAATCTTCATTACCACTGTCCAGCTTCTTATGATGAGGACGCATCTGGTCCTTATGAAACAGATCTGTAAAGCAGATGGTTGAATCTACCAAGTCTGAAACCTTATTATGGATAATGAATAGTACACATAATTTTCACCGTGACAAGCGATATTATGTGCTTGTACATTATAATGGTATAGAGTTAAGCCAAACTAGTTTGCAGGAAATGAGAAAAATTACAAGGTTTTTATTAAAAACAAAATCAATGGCTTGAATGGTAAGTGGTGGGGTCGATGCTGAGGATCGGGTGATACCCCTTAAGATTCTATTTCCTGTAGCAAGAGCCTTACACCTGTTACGCTACGAAAAAAGTTGCTAACGAGGTTCTAAACCTGTCCTCTTAGGAACCTTTGTGGCCGGTTCTCAAATTTTTAAGACACCGTTTTGGCGGGTTACATGATTCTTGAGGCGTTCCATATAGAGGACAAAAAAGGTGCTAAGTTGCATTTTTGTTTAGGTGTACGAGTTACTTTAAAAATTTGTTGATGCTTGGGTTTATTGTTTGTTTGCCGTGTTATATTATTTCCTATATTATGTTTGCATGATGATATTAATATTTTGGCCAAATTGTTTCATTTGAAAGGCATCATTGAAATCCTTGAAACTATAATTCAGTATCACGACTTGAAATATTCTATACGTTAATCTTAATATAGGGCTACTGTTAATAGATTTAGGTATTGTTTTTTTAACGTGATGGTTTGAAGCAATACATGTTTATAGCACATACGGAGAAACATTTAGATCGGTTAGCCAGGATATTTTTTTTTTTCAGGCGATGGGGATTGAGGCCCAATAGTGGATTTTTTTGCAAAAATGTGAATCTTGTGTGGTGTGGTGGGTGGGAGGTTGGGCCAGAGTGGACTTTGCCAATAAACAATGGCCTTATTTTTACCACAAAATCTCAAGTGAAATACGTATTAACTCTTGCTCGTCAATTACGATTGCAAAACAGCAGTTATGACCTTTCCGTTTGTAAAATTTTGGGATAGGTGGGGAGGTTCACGGGGACGTTTCTATCGCCGCTCCTCCAAAGGTCACGCTTTGAATCTTATTCATTCTCCGCTTGCAAAAGTTAATTTTTTTATAGCGAACAAAAAGTTGGTTGAGTTGACGAATTAATTTAAAGAACTTCTTTTCGTTCGCGGCTTCCCCTTAACCCACCAAGAAATCTAAACCTGAAAATACACAAATTTTGGTGTATGTGATTTTGCTTCACAGCCTGTCGAAACCCTTCAATTGTTAAGGGTCAAACCCTGCGGACCGATCAAATAAGGGAAGCCCACTGCGTGTTGTTAGCCTCGCGTCGGTAATTAAAAATGCAGATTTTGGGGTTTCATGCACTCGGAGAAACGAAGCATTTCTCGGCCGAAATCAACCAAAAACACTTCAAAATGCTCACCGTCCTTGAAAAATGTTATAGGATACATACATCAAGAAGAATGTCAATGAATGTAGGATAAAAACTTAAAACCCCCCCCCCCATGTAAAAAAATAGCATCTTACATCACAAAAATATGTAAAAATCTGAAAAGATGACCCTGGTATAGTACTTTATTAAAAGAATTTGTCCGGTTGGTCTTACTATTATGTATTTTGGTTTAGATTCAGTTGCTAATATTTAAAAGAAGAAACGATAATCGATTTGAGAGCTCTTGTAATTTGTAAAAGATATAGCATTTCTGCAATTACGTGCATACCTAATTTAGTATGCAATGTATGCCCAATGAGCCTATATCTGTATGTTATACATGAGAAAATTATTGCAGAGTGTCACTACCAATAACTTCAAACACGATATTTTCAAAATAACAAAAAATTTTGATGTGTGGGCATATTGCCGCTTTTTTTGGTAAATAAGCCTATTTTCAGGGTCGTCCCGCTAACTGAGTGGGAAAGTGTCGGAGGCAAACAATGAATTGAATGTTTCCAGTGCGGTTGATCGTATCATCGTATGACAATGTGATAGTCACGGGGCAACCCACACTCCGTAGTGTAAAATACACATCACGTAATCTTGTTTGTTTTGGAAAACAACATTGTCATGCAGAATGGTGCAAGATATCAAACCTATTGTGCATTTTGGGTGAAAAGTACCAAATTTGGCACAGATGTAGCTCTTGATATGCTGAATAAATCTGGTCTAGGGGCCAAATGAATTTCCTTCCAAGATGGCCGCCAAATTCAAAATGGCCGCCACTGTTAAAATGTCATGTTTTTACGTGCTTTCTATGTTTATTATATGATTCAATTTGATTGTGTTTTGTGCCATTTTAGAACAGAAATACCCTGATTGACACTCCACTGGTAATTCCATTGTTTACATTAGTAAAATTAATCCAAAATGGCAGAAAATCCAAAATGGCGGCCAATTTGAAGCATATAATTTGATTATCAAGAAATGATTGTTTTTCTTGATCTTGGTATGATTTCCTATGGTTATTATTGAACAATGTACATTAAAGATAGAATTCACATCACCTTAAGAATACAACCAAATAAGACTTGAATCTAAAATGGCGGCGAAAATCCAAAATGGTGGCTAATTTGACACTTACGCTTATCCTTTGATTATCAAGAAATGCATGTTTTCTTAATCTTGATATAACTCCCTCAAGGAAGGAATTCACATCAACTTAAGAGAAAACCAATTAAGGTCTGTTATTCAATTGCTTCTTTCCATTATAATTTGGTCAAGATGGCTGCCAAACCTCGATTGGCCACTACTTTTAGAAGTATCACTTACGTGCCTGTATGACTCATCCGTGCTACTAGAATGTGTTTTTGATTTCATTAAGAATAACATACCCTATTTGACTTGGTATTGTTGGCTATACACAGCCTTAAAATGTACATCCAAAGGTGGGAGAATTTGATTCATTGACCCAGCAATCGGTCCAAAAAATCACAGGGCACAGTACACATGTTACACAATGAAAAGCTTGATTTCCCCGGACTCTAAGCCTAGTGATTTGTTTAAACTGATTACAGGGGCAACAAATCCTATTACGTGGCACTTCTACAGCAAATTCAAAGTAATGGCCAAATTGCCACCACCCAAAAGATGAGTTGACTCTGCAGAAGTAACTTGGCAGCCTTAATGTGTAGCAAAGGTCTTACTAAATACTTTTCATGAAAATTCCTTGCCATCGGGAGACCACATCGACAGTTTGGAAGTGCTCTATGTGTGAAAACAGACCCCGTTGTAGAAGCAACCTCAATATCTGCTGACAACATCAAGGTCCTCACCATTGAGCTTGGCTCTGTCATATCAGTCTACAAACCTCCATCATTAGATTTCAAGCACCCTCAATTAAATTTCGGGAATTCCACTAAACCTCATTTCTTAATTGATGATTTCAACAGCCAATAAAGACGGACAAGCTGTGGAAGAATGGTTAGACAGTCAACATCTACATCACCTTCACGACCCTAAACTGCCGCTATAATTTTCTATAGTGCCCATTGGAAGAGAGGTTACAATCCTGATCTATATAGATATTGTTGGCAAAACATCTCTAACCTGTGTAGCAAGATTGTTCTGAATCCTGTTTCACTAACTCTAAGTCAATACGGCAGCCAGTAAGACCAAATAAAGTGCCTTTTAAGCGGCACTTTAACTTCAGAATGTGAAGAAGATTGCTCTTGAATAAGACTGCCCGGAGATTCATACCATGAGACTGTAGGACGGAATACATGCCAGGCCTTTCCAAGGAATGTGCTAAAGGATATCAAGGGTATTCCACCATGTTTGAAGCCGGTCCTTTCTCAGTTAAACAACTGCAAAAGGTGAGGAAGTGTCAGAGGAAAGGATCAAAACCAGACACACCTTAATTGAATCCACCGATATGACCCATAACAGCAAGAAAGAATGGTCTACCATCAGAAAGCTTCGAGAATGCTTCGAAGGTATCCAACACAACCTCCACAGCAGCCAAAAATGTTACACCCAACCAAGTTGAAATTTTAAGTACTTAGTTCTTCAGGTAGACAAGGATGGGTATTTATTAATCTTTCTCTGGAGATAGCCAGCGCGCGCACACAGCTAGTGTTGGAAAAAAAAAACATGTGCGCCTGGCCGGATTAGAACTGCAACCTCCGTATTACTAGCACGGCGCGGCACTCTAACCACCTGAGCTATCAAGACTGGCTTGGGAGAGGAGCGATAGATATCATCTATAGGCGTTAGGTTCGAAAGGTGTCCATCGCTTTTCTAGCGGATAGCATCAGAACGGTATATTTACATATACAATTTATATCTGTTTTTAAGTTTTAACTACTTAGTTCTCCAGGTAGACAAGGATGGCTATTTATTAATCTTTCCCTGGAGATAGCCAGGGCACACAAGTGATGAAAAAAATGTGCGCCAGCCGGATTCGAACCGGCGACCTCCGTATCACTAGCACGCTAGGAAAGCAATTGACACCTTTCGAACCTATAGATGATATCTATCGCTCCTCTACCAACCCAGTCTTGATAGCTCAGTTGGTTAGAGCGTCGTCTACAAAATCCATTCAAGACACAGATATGTACTTTCCATCTACGCAACCGTGAAGCCAAACGTCAGATTAAATTAATCTGGTGTGGAAGACCCCTAGAGCACTGTGATAATTCTGTCTACCTAGGAGTTACCTTGGACCGCATTCTCTCTTATAAGACCCACATTATGAAATGAAGAGTAAAGTATGTTCACGCAATAACATCTTGAACAAACTCACTAGCACAAGATGAGGAGCTCGCCCACATGATCGACGGCACTTGTCCTGTACTACTTATGTGCAGAGTATGCTAACCCTGTATGGAAAAGGTCAATCCATGCCAAGAAGCTTGATCCAGCATTAAATGCCTCCTGCCAGCTTATCACAGAATATCAACGGACAACTGATACATCCTAGGCATGAATTGGTCCACCAGACATCTGTCGTAGTGTAGCGAGCATGCCAGAGCGTAGCTGCCAAATATCTAATGTGAAACACCCTATGTCTGGACAGAGAAGAGCTGCTAATCGCCTTAAATCCAGAGAGAGTTTCTTAAAGGAAATATGTCATGATTCTGAATATTTGGAAAAATTTGGTATGGATGGAAAATCAAAATAAGTTGAAAATTGTCCACATTTGTTGAGTAGTTTGCCCTTTTAATTTCCCGCCCAATAGCTTACTTGAAAACGATTCCGACAAATCCACATCGCAGGCAAATGGTGACGTCAAAGTGATGACCATCCATAATTTAAGTCGTTGTGACCATCATATCGCAGTGTTGCCACTTCAATAATAATTAAAACACAACGAAATGAAACAAAATATGTCATTCTGTAACTTTTTTCTAATTTTATTATTACTTTCATTAATCCATCAATATTACAGTGTCAACAATAACAATTCGAGTCAACACGATGTTTTGGTCATCACTTTGAAGTCACGAGGAGAGCAAAATTGGGCGCTTTTGATCAATGAAGCCGTGGCGAAAAATCCGCCCGTTTTCTTCGTATGTCAAAAAAGCAAAAATTAAAATGCCTCTATTTTGTTAATTTTACATCAAATTGTATTATTTTTTCGGGAATTCGTGATGTATGTACATATATTTTATGAATGTAAGTCAAACTGAGCTTGACAAAAATCTTGACATATTTCCTTTAAGCAAAGTCCAACCCCTTGAAACAGTCTCAAATGAGTTAAAGAGAGTCGCCTTGTGGAAAGTAAGACTTGCTCTCAACCAAGTAACATCTATTGGTATTGAACCTGATGAGCATCACCCACCTAGAGCTGACTCCTCATGGGCTGAATGGTGATATCTCAACAGATTCAGAATCAGAATCGGATAATCCAAGGTTGCCTTGCAGAAGTGGGGTTACCTGGAAGCAGATCAGGACACTACCTGTAATTGTAGAACAGCACCACAGACAATGGAACATCTCTTGGTCTGCCCAATGTTGGCGCAACAATGCACAGACAAGGACATTGCAGAATTCATTGAAGCAGCCAGACATTGTACCGAAAAAACATCTTTTATTTACATTACAGCCACACTTCAGCAGTTTTTGACCTGGTTATGTATGCTTTTGATGCCTCTGGCCAGGTTGTCCATACAGGATTGTAAAGCTGCAATTTTCAGACCCAGTCAGCTGGATCCGGTAGCTCTGGAGCTCGCAGCAATGCTTGTCCCCAGCAATGTCCTGCCTCGTATGCTGCTCTGTTTGAGTATTGATACAGTGCATCTGAGGTAGGTGAAATGAGCTCAATGGATCTTGTTCTGTTGTACATGAGGTCAACAAATCTTTCAAATGTTGGCATTAGTTCTTTCAAGGTATCTTCTTAAGGAGGAGTTCTTCCAAGGTTTGCAAAAGTTTTTACAACATCTGGAAGATTTTGCCTGCTTCCCATGCGGTGTTTTTTCCTTTGTGCAACCTGTGAAGGTGTGAAACAGAAACATCAGCAGAGACAAAGAGTTCTCTGGTCTTAGGGTCTGGGCAATAATATGTGCTGGTGTGAATCTGCGATTCCTTCCGGTATCAAATGCTAGCCAGAGTTCACTGAGGTTGGACTGGCTGAACAAGGCTATAGAAAAAAATCACAATGTCTGTGTCCACAGTACGCAGCATGACCCTTTGGTATCCTTGAGCAGCAGCATTGGCTTCATGAAGTAGAAGCCTGCTTCTTCATGTGTGTATGGAGATAGATAGTTAGATTGTTAGTATCTGATTATTACACCATCATCCACTGACAGAACAACTACCGCTAGCTAGAGTCTTAAACTATATATAAAAGGATGCATGCATACATACAATATAGAATGGAGGTTCTACAAGTTATCAGAAGAATGAGTAAATGAATGACTTAAACAATCCAAAAATAGTTTGATAATTTTTAACAGTAATGCCCCACATGACCACATCCATTTTCTGGTATTTTGGTCCATTGTAAACATGAATTAATAACTCCGTATTAAATACTAACAAAGTGACATTAGCAGCTGCACTTATTTTGAATATGATAACAGAAAATACACATTGACAGCACCGGGCAGCATATAAAAGATTACCTGGTAGAATGGCAATACGACCTGCGTGGTACAACTTGACAAAGAAAATCAGCAGTACATTTAAGGCATGTTATTAAATTTATAGTGGCAGCCATTTTGAACATGGCAGCCATTTTGTTTATGTGATAGACATAGACAAAAATGTAAAATGTTTAACCATACCAAGACACCAATTATGTTTTAGAATGTTGATTAAATCTGATCATTTACAATGACACATATAAAATCAATACTACCTTTAACATATCAAGGTTACAGTAGCTGCCATTTTTAATTTGGCAGCCATTTTGAGTATGGCAGCCATTATGATATCATGTACATTGGCATTTACAACAATAAAATGTAGGTTTGGATATGTTGAGGGCCCAAAGTTTTAGAAAATCAATGAAACCCATGATTTGCACTGTAAACTACAAAATAAGCAGCTTTTTCCTGTGAGCGGCAGCCATCTTGAATTTATGCCCCGATGTGTGACCGCCATCTTGAATTAAACTTCGATTTTGGTGAAATAACAGAAATATTGATTTAAAAAGTTAAACCAAGTCTTATCTGACCTATATAATAATGTTTACACCCACATATTTGCAATAATTAATGCCTTTTTATAAGGTGGCGGCCATTTTGAAAATGGCGGCCATATTGGAAGGAAATTAATTTGGCCCCTAGACCAGATTTGTTTAGCATATCAATAGCTACCTCTGTGCCAAATTTGGTACTTTTCACCCAAAATGCACAATACTTTCACCATTCTGCATGACTAACAGGGCATTCAGTTGTCAGCGTGCAGGTTACTAACTCAACAGTACAAAATGTAAGGTTATGCCCATAGGGCTCTTTCACGGATGGTAAATTATGTTGAATGGACTTTTGCTTGCCCTCCAGATCATCCAGGCATGCAAAGAATACAATACACACACCTGGTTCACCTGAAAATCTAAAGATATTTCTGCAGGTGATTCTTTTGTATTTTCTGCATGCTTGGGTTGTTCTGGAGGAAAACTCTGGCTAAGTTAACCTATTGACCTCCCGTGAAAGCGCCCTATTTTGTTTTTCTTTAGTAACTAAGCGTATTCTTTTTTTCCCTCTCAAATGTGTTCTTGGACATCAAGAATATGGTACATCGTACTTCTATCTGCGCTTCTACAGCATGAAAAGCGACTAAGTCTGAAGACGACAGTGAAGTATTTTGGGGAGGTCGTGCTCAAACCAATTTTGAACTCCCTCAACCTCAAACTATCATGCTATTGGTACATTCAAAGCTTCTGAGACATCCTCGGTCTTTTTTCTCCAGCAATGTAAATGCAATTATGTTCTCCTATTATGAGCCAATTTTTTTTTTCGAAAAAGTCCTTGTGGGAGAATTTGTGCCGCGACGTACAAAAATCGGTTTTTGAAAGCCATTCTTTAATTGAAACACCGATTTTTATTTTTTACCCTTTTATGGTGTCGTGTCGATGTTCCCCAGCAATGACCGGATAGTGCACATGGAGGGGTGCACATCGGTCCCTTCCCCATACATCAACGGAAGTGCAAAAGACCTTATACACTTGAATTTTTAGAGTTCTTTTTTTTATTTTATTTTACGGAATGCAAATAAGTGCCTCGGTATTCATCTTTATACACGTAGTCGAAAGGAAACTTTAGAACTACGCATATTAAATGACAATCTTTCTTATAAACACAGGATAAGATATTCTATAATCTAGAGTACCGGCCCTTAAAAGCTTGGATGAGCCGTCAAAGAACATCGAAACAAAACAGCCTTCGATGTAGCTCCCGGCCCAATGCTAGGCCTTACGTGATTGTTTAGTCAACATGAAATATCATCTAGACAATCGTGCCCCCAGGTAAAATTAGGTATGATTCACTGGTTTCATTTCTACTAACTTAGGAAAGTCATTATAATGCTCAATTTCATGAAAAACCCCAAAGCGATAAGCTCGTATCAGCTCAATCTTGGAAAACGAATTTTCGCATTGTTGAAAGGGGATGAGTCGAGGTAATCATGCTGCACCAACTTATAACAAAAAAGAAAAAAAAAAAACAGTTGTCTTAAAAATAAAGTTCGATTTTAGCAGTTGTGGCATTATTTTTTTTAAAGGGGCATTTCGTGATCCACAGCCTCGTCCCCCCAGCTTACCTAAAAGTTGAGATTTTTATGTCATCTGAACTGTTGGCCTGAGTATAGTATGTGTGCCTAATCTTACGTGCAAATTCGATCTACTCTTGAAGAAATTCGTAATTTTGTATTTTCTGTCCATAAAACGGACAGAAATTACAACACAGCGGTCTACGAGCCACTACGATACAAACATTTGCTCATAACATCAAAACGTACGGTCAGAATCAACTGAAATTTTAGAAATTACATTTTCTTGGCAATATCTAGTTAACCATAAACAAACATTAAGGTGCTAGGATCACGAAATGCACCCCATGCTAATGCCTGTCCGAAGGCAGATGTATTAATGCCGTATACAACATGCATCTATAATTTAAAAAAAAAGAAATGATCGTGAGAAGAATCGCAGGGTTAATACCCCTCAAACACACATGAGCTCTAACTTATCGAGCAAAATCGGAATCAGGGCCAAGAAACAAGAATCAAGAGCTCGTCTGATTTGTTGTTGTTTGTTGTAGTAAAGGATATATTAAGAGGCTGTTTCCATTATGCTGTGTCAATTATGAATAAATACTTTAAAACCGTAAAGCGCTTGGCAAAGAACGAACACTTACAGAGCAGCGGTAAAGGATATGCCAAATATATTATTTCCGAGATAGGCTTTGTAACTTAAAATAAAACTTAAACTTCGGAAATAAAATATCAGTTTATATTCTGCCATCTTTTAATTGGCAAACCAATTACATTGCCTTTATTTTAAACATGTTAAATACCGTGTGAACCCACTCGAGCAAAATGTAGTAGATGTGCAAACAAATACATACACTGTGGGCATCGGTGTGAACCAAAGTGGAGGAAATTAACGCTTTGAAATAATGAGCCAAATCAAGGAAAACAGTGCGAAATGCTAGATAAATCCTGGTCATGTTTTGTAACGACGTTTTTGCTTCGCCGCCGTGACGAAACCCAAAAGGTGGTCATAAATCATGCAACTTTAGGCCGAATTTGATATAAAATAGTTCATTTTTGTGAATGTTTGTGAAAAAAGTACAGTAAACATGAATGGAGTAAAGTACTCGGACATTAGCTCTGATATATAAGGAAAAAGTCTTCCAATTCCTGTCACAGCGGCTTAACCGAAGGTTAACACGTAAGTGCCCAAGCTAAAAACTTCCGTTAATGCCCAAGGGGGGGGGGGGTCCTAGGGACCCAACCCAGATAACCACTTTCCCATTGGAGTTTGATCATGACACTAACACAAGTACACCTGGCACAAAAAGTATCTCGGCATGTTTTTCGATTTAGTACTGTGCCAAAGTCAGACCATTTTGAAAGTTTTCGAAATATACGTTTTGTTGCTTTGGTCTTGCTTTTTCATTTAATACCTGGCTTGTAAAAAAGCGTGCAGAAATGGCTGAGATAGAATGCCCGAAAGATGCAAACCCTCAAAACCAAAAGTTGCAGTTTTGTGATTTTTCAGTGGGCATTGCAGTATACTAGGACACGAACACGCGGACCACAACCAATATTGCAAGAGGCTTTCTCGCTCAGTCAGTCGGAAAACCTCTGTGTAAAATCAATACACACGTATTATTGCGTTGTACCACACAGTGACCATTGAAAAATCCAAAAACTGCAACTTTTGGTTTGGGGGTTTGCGTCTTTCGGGCACTCTATCTCAGCCCTTTTTTTTGCACGCTTTTTTACAAGCGAGGTGTTAAATGAAAGAGCAAGACCTAGCCAACAAAATGTATATTCGAAAACTTTCAAAATGGTCTGACTTTGGCACAGTACTGATCGAAAAACATGCCGAGATACTTTTTGTGCCAGGTGTAAATGCAGCTTTGATATATAAGGAAAAAGTCTTCCAATTCCTGTCACAGCGGCTTAACCGAAGGTTAACACGTAAGTGCCCACGCTAAAAAAAACTTCCGTTAATGCCCAAGGGGGGGGGGGCTTGGGACCCAACCCAGATAACCACTTTCCCATGGGAGTTTGATCATGACACTAACACAAGTAAATGGGGGTCACGTAAGAACCACATACCCACAATAAAAATGAAAACCCAAACTTTGACCCATGACCTATGGCCAATTGAAATTGTCACTCTCCGAAAAAAAGTGTTTCGCACATTTCCATGCTCAGCAACTCCAATATAAGGTTTTGAACCGAAATAATTCATAATATCTACTCTAGCAAAACAAATTCAAATAATTATTGCCAAATATATCCAAATTTATACCATCTTCTATTCTTCTCAGAAACTTCAAATTCAACCTTGGTCTTTCCCATAGACTTACACAGTTAAGAGCACGGACATGACAAAATTAAAATTGACGCGAATCAGCATATAAAAATGTTATTTGAGTTAAGGTATTATTAATTATATTTGAAATTGCAAAAATATCCAAATATTAAAAATAACAAAACAACATATTAAAAATTTTACTTTTTTAAATTAGTAAAATATCGTCCGTTAGTGCCGGGGGGGGGGGGGGGGGTGGGGGGTGGGGGGTGCTAGGGACCCCCCAACCTACTTTTCTAATGAAGCCGTGGGCGGATTTAATGTTTTGTCAAGGAGAAGCGTATTCATAATCAGACAATTAGCAAACACTCCTTGAAAACTTTGATGCGTAGCCGAGAAATTGCCAAAATAAAAATCAAAGCGGGTACTATGGAACACCCCTGGGCACTTAAATGTTAATATAAAAAAAGTTCGAGCTATTAACAAGCTGTTCCAGAAGGGAATAGGCTCTATGGGTCTCATAATATCTTTTTTTTAAAGCTGTAAATTAGGATATCTGAGAGACGATTAGTTATGTATACATAAGCTTTGCATGAAGAGTTGGATATTGCAAATTTGCATATATAATTTATCCTCCAACTTTACATCATGCGTGTCATCATTAACTGCAGTTTTGGAAAAATAATATTCCAATAAATACGGTATATTATTAAAACTTAAATGACAATCACGGTATTGTAAACTTAATATTATTTGTCAACTGCAACCTTTTAAATTTGTTAACAATTTTGTATTTTAATTACTTGCCACCCACTGATATGATAATAAGCCGCCGCCGTGTAGGGAGCATTTAAAGACACTATCAGTGATTTGAAAAAAAATATTTGAAATTTGCAGGAATAGGCTTAAAGTGAAGATTAAGTCTGAGAATTCTCATAAGTTACCTTTTCCGCTGTAGAATTGAAAGAAAAGGAAGAAACGGCATTGTTCAAATTAAGATATGACACTCCATTGAATTACGTGTTTTGTAGTAAGTGTCCGTTCGGACAGTATGACTAAAATCTCCGATTCTGTCTTATTAGGGTTGGCTTTTGGTCGTCTCATTTGCAGGGTATGTTAAGATACTATACTTGTTACGTAATCTAAAATCTGTATTTTTTGATGATTTTTTTTCGATTTGCTGCTTTAGCAAATCACTGATGTGTCTTTAAATCACACTTTTGATGGTAGCACCATACATATAAGTTTCTTGTGATATTACAACCATATATAATACATTTTCTCGCCAATGTTGTTGACGCCAGCAGCGTCGATTTGCTCGGTTATTATAGAAATTATCAGAAAAATACTACATTTGAGATAAATTGTTTGTGATATATATATATTTAATCTTAAGGACGACCAAGTAATAAACTTGAAATAGTGATTAAAGAATAAATAGAAATGAAAAAATAAAATGAAAAAAAAATGAAATAGTAATATATCCTGACTATCTGAGCAAATGATCTTTGATGCAATCTGGCCTGGACCGATTTCATTAAAATACGAATTTCCAATGACGTTTAAATTTATATACATATAACCCAGCTGTGATCGGTGTTTTCGATATCGTCATGGTCATTTATACTGGTTTTAAAATAATTCTAGACTGACATTAAGGGGGGGGGTATGGGGTCTGACTTTGGTAATTGTTCCCATTTCTAAAATGAGATAATGCAACTGGCTGAATGGTGTAGACTGTAATCTAAAAATGCTGTTTTCTTCGATCGCAAATCGGACTTTCGGTTCCGAGATATGGCTGTCAAGTAGTGAAGCGTGTACGCGAAATTGCCAAACGCATAGTCGCCTAACTTATCATTTGAAACTTATGGGTAATTTAAGAATTATTTATACACCAGTTAACGCATGTATTTTGGCTAAGTCGAAGTTAATAAATACTCATATATGTTGTCCATCATGTAAAGTAATTAAATGTACTGGGTAATTGATTTTTTTTTATGTTTTATTGTTTTTCTCACCTGCGATATTTAAGAAAATCATTTTAAAAATTAATTACAGAACAATGGATGCACCGATTTCGATGATTCTTCATTAATAATTATGATAATTCAGTATAAAATGAAAATTTTAAAACAAAATCCATATTTCACATCAAAAGCGCCCTCAATGTTGTCTAAATGTTTCGAGGTCTATAACTCGTTTTGTTAAAATACGCACAAACCAAAACGAACACGAACGTAACGGCGAACGCTACATGCTATGCACATAAATTTGGCACACATATCAGCACATATAGGGCTAGTGAACCATGATTTTCAAAATGTGTTCCAAATTCAAATTACGCCATGAATTAATGTGATTGGTCGATTGTCGGTTGCCATGGCAACGGTATCAAAAATCCGGCTTCATGGTTCACTGCGTACTTACCCCCTGCACAATCCACCCAAGTTTCGACCCATGTAGCTTGTTTAGTTATGTAGTTACGTCCGTTCTAGTGTTTAGCCATTCAGAGACCTTGACTGTTCCCATGGCAGCCAGAGCAAAAATTGACATGAATTTTAAGGGGGGCAGACATCTTTTAGAACCTAAAAGATTTATTTATTTTTATATTCTTAATGTATCTAGAAGGCAAAATCAACAAAAGTTAACTTTTAGGCAGTGCACTTCAACATTTTTAACTGAGCCATATTAATTGGTCATAAGGAGGCGCTTCAGAAAACGGGCGGAGAGCTTCATACATTGGGAGGCCTTATGCGTGACGTCATCCTGTTTACTCCAGGGCACTTCCGTTGCCAGCACTGCATACGGTGATAGGTGCAAGCTTACTACCGCGGTCTTTAATCTGTACACGGTCCTCTTTTTCGTACATTTTACAATTAATGGAATGGATTGTGGAGGGAATTTGAAATGGAGATGGCAGATGAGCGATTTGAAGTGCTTTTGTAGTGTGGAAGCCCAGAGCAGAGTTCTGATGAAGACGTGGGGGTCGTTTTGGGGAAGAGGACCGCGATTACAGGCCATGCCCGGCATGACCTCCAGCAAGAAACAGAGTAGCAAATAATGCCAAGGAAAATACTCATGACCGTTTTGGCTGACTCCGATAACATTTTGAATTGGTATTAAAAATCTTTTGTACATTATTTAGTTAACAAAAATCAGAGCAATTTAGACAAAATAGCACGAGAATTTTCGTGTAGAATTTTGCAAATCTGAGACTGAGTGGTCGCGTATTTTCGTGAGGCTGCCATGGCCATATCACACGGGGTTTAGCTAATAATTACCGGCCGCGGATTTGCGACTTGCATCCGACCGAACTCACTATTTTGGATTTACCCTGATAATGGTCAGTGTTTGTGCTAATACTTTCATTTCAAGAATATTCTGCACATCATTTCATGGCCAAGATTCTTGTTAATAAATGATTTGATCTGTAAAGCTTGGAATTGTAATTCGTAGAAGAAGCGCTGACATGAGCTGATAACATTAACCACACACGGCGTGGCTTGCAATCGACACGCTGCTATGAGACCCGGAGTGGTGATTTACTCTGATTTAAATGGTCAGTGTTTGTGCTAATACTTTCATTTCAAGAATATTTCTGGCAAATTCTGCCACAATCCTTTCTTGGCCAAGATTCTGTTAATAAATTATTTGGTCTGAAAAGCTTGGAATTGTAATTCGTAGAAGAAGCGCTGACATGAGCTGATAACATGAACCAAACACGGCGTGGCTTGCAATCGACACGCTGCTATGGACCCGGAGTTGGGATTACCCCTGGTTTAAATGGTCATTCTTTGTGCTAATACTTTCATTTCAAGAATATTCTGCACATCATTTCATGGCCAAGATTCTTGTTAATAAATTGATTTGGTCTGAAAAGCTTGGAATTGTAATTTAACAACCCCTTCGGACTGAGAAAAACACGACTTATGCACGGTTAAAAAAGACCGGGGTAAGACCACGCCACAAGATACGTGAGCTACGAACGGGAGTGAATCATGACAGGCAGATGGTACAAGCCGTAAGCTGCCGTGTCGTATTTTTGGGAAGGGGGGGGGGGTTGCGGTTGGGTGGTGTATTGAGGTTAAAAAAATCATTTCGCTTGTTAATAAAGCTCTAAAGTAAAAAAATACTTTGCGTATGTATGTACAACAAACCTCTAATTTGCTAAAAGTCCGAGAGAAAATGACATATTTAAATGTTCAAAATGAGACCTAAAGGTTTAAACTTACGTCAATCTGCTTATGGTTCTATGCCTGATAATTTATACGTGCACCTGCCCCGTTTCAGCACATTCGCTCACCTTTTTTATATTGCTGTGATTAATTCCCGATTGCTCGCTTAATACAAGTCTATAAAGTTCTAATCTCGCACAAGTAACAATGAATATGTACTTATAAGATTGAATACCGATTAATTTTTGCCCTCCAATAAAATTATGTTGGTATTTCTTTTTCAACAACTGTTCAAAATGCATGGCACATACGCTGTGTGTGCTTCTGCATCGGGTGTTGTCACATGCTCTCTTGGTGCTCCTAGTGGCAACAACCGACTAACCAGGTTGACGTCAACCCGGGTGTTGCCGGTGTTGTTACTTTTTTGAAACGTTTTTTAAGCGTATTGCTGGGTGGGTGATTATCTGCTAATTATTAAAAAATGATGGGGAGATAATTATAAACTGTTTTATTAAATAAAGCAGCACATTTTAAGCTTTATGTTGATACAAATTCCGTTAAATTGTACAAAAATATGTCCTGCCCTCCTTTAAAAACTGTGTGCATGGGCTACAATATGATGCGTAACATGTATATACCACTATTTTGGAAAAGTAAGAAAATTCATTTCAAAGTTCACTGCTTCAGACCCCGTACCCCTCCCTTAATGTAAATTTACAGTCAAAACGCTATGCCATTTAGACCATGGGCGTGGACCAAATACCAACTGTATAACACATTCTGTAGTCCCCATCCTGGGGTTGGGTCGTAATGGTGCGCTGGCGCTATAACCAATATAACAATGGTCCTGCACTCCAGATGGAAAGGGAATTTGAGTGTTTTTCCTACACCCCCAATACCGGGGCCGGTGATTGAATATCTTTAACTCCATTGTTTGCTGAAGTCTATGTGTTCCACTAGTACTGATATTGGGGAAATGAAATTGAAGTGACATTTTATTCTTTTCAAGAAGTGCCATTTTTTTGTGGGAACAGACATTATCTGAGTTTAATAATTTAATTATGAATTTTATACTTGGTTTTCCCCTAGCCCCCCGATGGAGACAACCAAACACAGCATAGAAGGACATGTCCCATCGACTAATTGATGAATATCGCTAAAATACCGTGATTAGTTTCATTGTTTTGCTTTAATTCATATAAGTATGATTATCTCTGCGTGAGTAAAACAATATTAGTAATGGTCCACATTACTTTTGTTTTTTACTTTTCAAACAAAGGAAAACTATATGTGTCGTAAAACAAAATGAAACGTTATGTTGATGTGATGGTTGACTACAATCAACAAAATCAATCTTGGAACGCATGTGTATAGCATGTTCCAAAACAGAATCACGACAAAAGTTAAGTTAAAACACGTGAATAGACATTTCCATTTTACCCTCACAAGACTCAGACGAGCCGCCAACTCCAACTCACCAACTCTTTCCTTCTAAAAATGATCAACTTTGAAACATTTTTATAACACATAATATTTGGTTGCTTTCTAAACTTCTGTATACTCGATCACTTCACTTAACAGATTATATGCCTTAGTCACATTTATAGGCTGCAATAAGGCGGGAGATTATTTTGGTTCGAAGGATGAAATACTTATAGTGTCATCAAGTAGGCAATAAATCTCTTAAAAGATTGGAGGTCAACCAAGGCTGAATACTGACAGAGACCTTCTTCATTCTAATACTTTGAGTGCCACTCTCCCTTAAGACAGATGGTCAAAACAATACCACGCACTACAGGCACTGAAATCGCTGACAAGTGAGCACCGATTTTGGAATTTGCCATTTCTATAAGAAAGTGTGTTGCAGAAATTTCCGTTTGCGTATCATAAAAACATATCTTATTACATAGGCAGTTACATCAGCCATGCAAGAAATAGAGTGCAAAATTAAAGGAAAGTATATAATTTTTAAAGGTGGGTGGTCCGATTGACAACCTCGTCCCTCCCTTTTACTACAAATGCAAAAAATGAGGCTTTAGTTTAAGAATCATAGTTTTTACATTACACCATTGAATATAAGACCCAGAAAATAGTCTCCACACCCTCCACGGTAGGCAGCAAAGTATCGTGGAAGCAGCGCATAAACAAACCAGAGCCAAAGTGTCCAGATGGTTGGTGGCATCAACAAACTGAAGCATGTTAGTACTTATCACGTACCAAATTTGTTCACTCTCCTCAAAAGTTGGGCATCCCGTTTATCTCGTTAGCGTTCCTATTCTAGTAGGGTTATAAATGAGAATTCTATTCTCGAAATTTGGGGAAGAATGTTTTTCTATAGTTTGAAGGGTGCTGAATCAGAGTTGTTGCTTCCGACCTCTGTGAAAGGTTGGACCATTGTAAAATTTAAAATCTACAAATTGTGATTAAATGCACACCCATACATTGGTCTCGTTATGATGCCGGCCTTTATTTAATTAGGTACAACCCTATTAAGGTTAAAGGTCACCTTGGGTTTAACTTACCCAGTGCTCCAATTTTAGTGAAACAGGTGTCAAATTGTTTCTCTTCCCTTATTTTACAACGTTTGGCATTTGATTTAGAGAATAAAAATCAGATTTTTTGAGTGGTGGATGCCGGCGCAGCCAGTTTTAGCCCCACGTTAAAATATTGGATGCCCATCCATTATGACAGCCGGCATCCACCACTCAAAATATTGGATGCGCATCCATTATGACACCATCGAAGATGGCCAAAACAAAATATAATCTTTTATCCTCATTCTTATTTAAAATTGTGTAATTTTTGCTTTTTAGCGACATAATTTATTTTTCAAAATATTCTAACATCATTCTTTTTTATTCATTTAAATAATTGCACCCTTCTTGAAAACAGATGTTTCAATGCAAGGAACCAAAGTCATCGCGCGGTGATAGTCACGCTGCGTAAATTGCATTTGCGTACCGACGCGAAATGCACGACACAATATAAACGCGCCGTTTGCGCGTGTCACATATTCGACTACACCGCGTAATTGCTGCACGCACTATCCATCTATTACCCAGTAATGAATGGGCGGAGCTTTGACCTAATCCAATCAAATGTCTTGCTAACAAGATAAACCACGCCCACTGAATAAGAATGCGTAATTAGTGGGCAAACATAGTCTATTTAAATTTTCTACAGAGCTGTCATTCAACGAATGGAAATGTATTTTTTGTTTCAGTATGACCAGAGCATTTCAACAAAATCGGAGCATTGGATAATTTTTGGCCCATGATAACCTTGAACCTTAACTATCAGAGATATAGCCGTGTAACTAAAGGTTGGAAATCAGACAAACTAGACCCTTTCTAAACCCTTATAATGAGACCAATTTATTGATGTACATTTGAACACAATTTGGCTTGATTTCAGATTTACCCCAGTACTAAATTTACCCCCTTATTTTACAATGTTTCCCACATTTCTCCGAGATTGGACCCAAACATTCTGATTCAGCACCCTTCAAACTATACAAAAACATTTTCAACCCTTCTTCCCAAAATTTCGAGAATATAATTCTCATTTATAACCCTACTAGAATAGGAATGTCGTTGCAGATGATCAGTAGCATAGTGTGGGTTTGCTGTCAGGTCCACTCACGAGATAATGCGGTATGATCGACGTTTGAGGACGGTGAACAAATATGGGACGTGCTTCACCTGTAACCTTATTATCAAGCCGTTCGGATATCGACCGCTGGAAGAGAACGGTGATCACTTTCGAACTCAGTTATAGCAACATTACTCCATGGGATCAAAGAGAGAAAGATGCTTGCAAGTTGCATAAGGACTTTGATTACGCATATTGGCGAAGTAACTGATTTCTGCACAGATTATTATTAAATATGATACCTTTCAATACCCTGTGGTATGTCAAGTGCAAACGTTGCACACTTGTTTGAAAATGAACAAAATGTCATCAACATTTCTTTCCCTTAAGTATCAGTGACCAGTGGATGTACATCATGCTGCATTGACTCGCGCAAATAATAGCACTGTTGATATCCAGTACATCCGCTTTGTATGCAGAGGATAAAACACTTCAAATTACTTTTTATTTGGAGGTACAGAGCCATTGTTATTACCAGTGCTGTTGAAAGATTCAGATGCGATTAAGATTGAAGTATTTTTTTTTCATGACGCAAAGCAAAGATACTTGTCCTCCTTCACGAATAAATAAACCTTAGGCTTCTACTATGCGTTCAATTAACCTTGAACATATATTTCATTTCGAAAAGGACACAAAGATAAAAAAATAATGAGTCGTTTGGCAGACTGTGACCTAACATCTTTGTGCAGCAACAAAACTTAAACGTACAGTAACTTGCCGCCTAACCCCCGTTCAATTCACCGCGTTGTTAGCATAGGACGCTAGGAGCCCTTCTTTTGTATTCCTCAAAACATGGTTGGTAAATTGAATAGAAATGAGGTCGAGCAATAAGTTATGGATCTTGGTTTGCATAAAGCTTACCAAGCAACATCAGGAGTTTGTTTTCCATTAGTATATTTGCTTTTGCAGTAAATGATATACAGTCAAAATTATTGAACCTCAAATTTTTATTTTAATCGCGAATGAGGCCAGCTCAATCTAAACTGAGCGGTAATAACACCTGAAATATTTTCGACTACATGGGCAGTAACAATGGTTCTGCAGTTCAAAATACACAAAGGGGAATCTGAAGTGCTTTGTCCACTGCATACCCGGTGGATTTACGTATCAATAACGACAATATTTGCTTGAGTCAATGTACCATAGAGTGTGTCTCTTGATTACTTATATTCAGAAAAGAAATTGAGATGGAATTTTATTCATTCAACACTGGCATTCTGAAATCTAAGTAAATGTCCTAAATAAAATAAAATTATTATTCCTTATACTGATATTTGTGTAAAAGGTTAAATTTCACGATGTATACACCAATGAATTGCTGGCATTAGGAGTATCTCATTTTGAACAACTTTTGTATGCCCAGGGACAAAATCATATAGTAAAGCTAAAATCATTTCCCTACTGATCAAACAAGCATGGTGTTTTGGCAGACCATGTGTCGCAGCCGGTCAACGACGGGATATGCCCACTAGTGTTCTGGCAATCTTGGCTTCTTATTCAGGGTCATTTATCCTTACCAAAACCTAAGTGTATCAGCTGAAATACTACTGTTGTTTTGTATAGAATAGAAATATTAGCCTCGAGTCAATATTTGCTTTTTTTTTTTTGAACCTGTTATTTTTCTCGACACAAACTTTGAAAAAGTTAAATATATTTGTTAGCAAAAAGTCTCTGATTATGCTGTGTGATCATATTTTAGCTTATTTATATTATTACTTTTAAAAAAAAAACTTTAAGTAACCTAGGTAAATTGAAGTAGATTATGAAGGATTTATTTTAAAGCCAAAGAGTTTACTACCGTGTGAAATCTTGCACCGAGACATACCGTAATCTTAATATCCAAAGGCAAAACCTTCCCGCATCTTGAAGTAAAATACATGCACATTTGATGTTAGCGGTAGAACAGATTCACATCGTTTAGGTGATAAATATTTTACTAATCTTGTAAAACTTTTGCTTGATTGACAAAATTGTTTCAAACATAACGGGTAAAAAATCCTTATGTTTTTCTAACTTGCACTAAGTAACTTTGGTTTCCACGGTATTTCGCTACTTTAAATAATGTACCTTTCTAGGACGTAAATCAGTGGACCAGAAGCATATTTTTCACAGCTGTTTGGTATGCTAACATTTTCCTCAACACTCAAGTTACGATCAAAAGCAGGTTTGTATGAATGGGTCTGTTTGCCGATTTAATGCATATTTTCCAGGGTACCCACTACATTATAAGCAGTTTGAGAAATTTTAAATTCGAGTAGGTTTCCATTCCTAGAGAACACCATAGCACGTTCAACACAAACACATGTGACACTATACACGCATCCGGCCGAAAGCGCGGATATAGCAAAACCAAACTGGAGATAAACAATAAAGTAACCCACATCCTGATTAATAATTTGTTGGACAGATCGAACACACGCGCAGCGTGTGCTGCTGTGAGCCAGGAGGACATCGCACCACGTTTCGCGCCGTAATTGGTCGACAGAATGGGCCGAACCTCCCGCGGAGGCTGTTGCGCTTACAAGAGGTCTGTGTATCTCTCTTTTCCAAGTATTTTTAAATCCACTGTAACAAATAGTTGCCCTTAGCCAAACCTTCAGGTATGGCAGGATATGGGGATATCATCAATATCGCTCTAATTTATGAGAAAGGTGAACAACTCAAGTTTGAAAATTAACCCCTTATGAAGTTGTTGGAAAGGATCCGTACAAAGTATTTACTATCTAATGTAAAAGATGAACTCAAAATAGTGGACAATGAATCCCAAATGAATAAAAATTTAAATTGGATATGGATTGATTACAATGTATCCATGTATTAAAGTGATCACCCTTTTGGGTGCTTTGTTGTTATTTCTTTTTGGAGTGATTACACCCTTAAATTGCCAGTTTTTGGAGAGTGAATTGTAATTTCATCAGACTTGTTTTTGCTTTTAACAGTTTTAAAAATAAAGTTCTATTGCTGTTAGATGCACTCGAGTAATCTACAGGTTCCCCCCAATTCGATTAATAGGAATTTGATGATAAAAACTATAATCGTCAAGAAATGCAATTGATGTTAAGGTAACGCGCTCAATAACACCAGGGAACAAAGAAATGTGTGATACTATTCTTGGAACCACGGGGTGGAATTATATAATGATATTAAACATATAGGATTTTGTTGTATCTGACTTTGATAACCACCCAAACCATGGGGCACTACTAGTAGTCCAGGAGCGGAGGAGGAGTAGATGAAAATCTCTGATAAAATTTTTCTCAGCTGATTATATCTCTTTGAAAGGAATATATGGCAAATCCAGGTGGGTGTAAAAAAATTGCCACCCTTTTGGGCAATTTGAGAAAATCCAAGATGGCCGACATTTCACTGTAAAAACACCCAAAATTGTAGTTACCATGGACAAGGGACACCCCAAAATGCTTGGAATTTTTTTTTTTGTAATAAATCATTCAGGTTTGAGGTAGGGAAATGTAATTATAATGTATCTTGGCAGGCACGCTTGATTATTTGAGAAATCCAAGATGGCTGCATTTTAAAGCAGAAAAAACCCGAATATGCAATTTCACAGAGAGGATCCAAACCCAAAAGGCACACGTTTGATCATTTTTTTCATCTGATTATCTCTAATAGGTGATACTATAGTACCGTAGATGGATTGTAACCCGTAGGCAATTAGAAAAATCCACGATGGCTGCTGTGTGCCATAAAACAATAAAAATATTGCAGTTTTGTACAGCGTCGGGGCAACTCCAAAATGCATTTTTGTAGCTGTTACCTTAACCGAGAGCGACCAACTGATTGTGATGTTTGCGGTGTGCGCTCCGGAGGTTGAGGCAACCCAGCGGCTGTGTCCTTCGCTACAGGACCATATGGGTTGGGGGGCACATTTTAGATGAAAAGCGGTTATGTCTTCCGGAGCCCTTCAGGATGCTTGAGGTACCATTTTAGTTGCCCTGCGCCGGGCACCAGTTTCGTCTTCGACCGTCCCGCCGCCAAGGCCAAGGCCATGTCCTGAGCAACACTGGGCCCGGTGCGAATACAGCTGATTCTTAAGCGTGGGGATGGACACGCTGTCCTTTCGACCACCGAGGTGATCCTCGTAAATGCACAAGGGTATTGTATTTTCGGAACTCCCATCGCCCGGAAGCGTGACCTGCCCCTAGAAAAGGGGCCGTCTTCCAGTCCAGTAGACTGTGCCCTCTCGCAGTTGTTCGAATTCCTTAAGACTGGAGCACTATCGGCAGATCCCACTCGGAACGATGAACGAACCGGGGGACGACCCGTAACAGACGCCCTTCAGTAATTCATGAGGTATTGGGCTTTAGAGTACTACGTTGCGTCTCTGAAAGCCCGATGGAGCGCCCTAAAAAAAAAACAATCGCGGTACGGTAGCATTTGACTGTTTGGACGCCCCAAAGCCCTCAAGGAAATTTCCGTTAGGAAATCCCCATCTGCACCTACAGCAGACGCAGACATCAGTATCCATCTGCTCGTTGGCGCACCATCTATAGCACCGGTTAGATTTACGAGAATCATAAATTCTCTAGTTGACTTTCCGCCTTACCTGAGCAACGAGCGCGCAGCCTGTTCAGAAAGTCCGCCTAGTGTATTGTTTGGCCGAAATGCGCCAGACAGTCAAGCTGAGAGCGGCGGATGTACGCTCCTTGACGGACCGCGCGTCTGGAGGATCGCTACTATCAGCCACTAGTCCCCCCACTATCATTTCTAAAAGCTGTGGAACCACAGCTGATGTCCGGGGGCCACATGGGCATCAACATAACCAGCAATTGTCGGACCGAGCTCCCGTCTCGAAGACTCTCGGAATCATCGCAATGGGAGGGATACATATGCACTGATCCACAATCGCTCCTGACCACGTGTCTGGGATCTGACTCCATGAGTGTAACGTACGCGCCGGAAGCTGGTTATTCCCATTGGAGGCGAATAGGTCCCATGTGGGACGTGTAGCCTCTGAAAAAATACCGGCAGGAGTTGCCATTCCCCTGACGACCCCTTACCTTCGATGTGCGCCTGGCATTGCGTGCCCTTCCGGAAGAGGACGTCTGCTAGGACGTTCGCCACCCCTGTGTACATGTTGATGCCTATTATTTAAGGCAAATGTCCGTTATTGCCTGCACCACTCTAGGAGCATGACTATCCCCTCCTTGCAGAGACTGAGGTCCTTGCTCCCCCCCCCCCCCTGGTGAGGTAGGCCACTACCGTCATTTTGTCGCATCGGACCCCAGATCACCTTTCCCTTGGTCAGGGCGAGGCGATCCTGCTTCAGTGCCAGGAAATTGTGCCCAAAGCTCGAGCACAGTGATATGATAGCGAGCTTGAATGGGCCGACCAACGGTCCGACACTTTGTGGGACCCCTAATGGTCGCCTCACACCGACGCGTCTGTCGTCAGCGTCACGGATGGTTTTTTAGTTTCCTGAAAGGGGCTCCCACCTCCAACTTGCGTGGATGTTTCCACCAACTGAGGTCGGTAACCAGCTTCGGCACTGTAATCCTGAGGGACTAGGTGGTACCAAGGTCGAAAGTACCTGAGCTGTGGATCTGGATACCCTCATGCGTAATCTGCAGTGGGAACCATCCCAATGAGGCTGGCCAGAAGTCGCAGGAGCCGAAGCCATAGCCTGGATGGGACCAACCTGCTCTCCAAGCTTTCTTCGCGGGGGCCACGCCACACTACCGAGGCTACTCATTCTGCAGAAGGGCCTCACCCTTGCCAACAGAAAATCCATTCTCGCTCCCATAAACTGGGGGCTCGGGGAGAGTGAGAGGATTTACTTGTCGAGGTTGCTGAAACCGAGTTACTTTATCAGGTTGCTAGCTACCTCCTCTATACAGGCCTGGATCCTCTGCGCAGAGGGTTGCCGCCAGTAGCCAGTCGTCTAAGGAGACGAAGATGAACTCCCTACTAAACATTTAACGACCCTGTGAAGGAGTCCCGTGGAGCGTCGAAAGGCCCGAGGAAGGACCCGGAACTGTTAGAAACCCCCACCTCCGGGCCGTTGTGTTGCAACCTCTGTTATCAAGGCGCTATTTCAGGGCATGTCATGATTACATCACCTGTGCAGGGGCACTTTTTGATTGATAGCATCAACCGTACAAAGCACATTGTTAATATCATGCCAGACTTTACTGGGCTTCCCACGGTTCTGAGTGGTTTTGACACCGTAGCACCATTATAACGTGCAATTGGCAAGGCTGAAGCCTTGAAGTATATGATGGTAACTTTCCTTAACCTGCCTGGGTGTTACTTCGATCGTCTCAAGTGATGTCCTGAGGCAATCAACACAATCCATCATTCTGGCATGCTATTGGCAATCTGCATATCAGTCGCTGTCTGAGGCAAGACAGAACGTAGGACATCTCAAGTAGCTCGAAGTTCGGCTTCTCCACCTAAACTAATGTTCGTCTGCCACCCACATGAAGCCTTCAAAGGAAAATGTAGCACGTGCACATCTCGGTAGTCTATCTGGAGGATGCTCTGAAATCTGATCCATCTAACTGGGACCAACTCAGCATGGCTGAAACGAGAAGGCCATCTCTGTTGCCATCGCAAGTGCCCAATGATGTGCCTTTAGTCTCCTAATTATTATTGAAAGTTGATTAGGTTGCTCATGTGGAGGTAAGTGCTCATGTGAAGGCGAGGCACCATTTGATAAAGGTGTGGATGTGTATCTGCAAATATGACTTGTTTCCATCTTTTGGTTCTGCCATGGAGAAGCGGAATGTCGAAATGAAAAACAAAACAATAAACCAAGCGGAATAAGAAAACGGACAAGAGTGAGAAACTATTAATGGACCACAATGTCAGTATATTGGGCCATTGATCTTGTTTGCGTATCAAATTTGCACTAGTAGTATCGGGTGTAGAATTAACCATTGTCTTGGCGTACTCAGATAGTCGGGAACAATGGTGAACAATAGAGCAATCGATTCAGTTGACGCTTTACGCAACATTAGCTCAACGCTTTATTCCGTTACGTGTATTGAGCCCTGGACTCTGCTCCCACCGGACTATATCTGCTTTCAACAAAGACCGGATACGCTACACGATGGTTTATTACTAGGCTTATAGTGTCCGAGTGCTTAAAAATACACCCCCTACGAGTAATGTGTAAGAAATGCTCTTGCCTTCCATTTATCATTGATTGGATGTAAATATTTAGAAATCACGCCTTTAAAACATCAGCGGCGGCGTCCATCTTGAATATCTTTTATTAGCCAATGTGACAATTAAAATTTAGTATTTTATATTTCCCAAATACAATTATGGCAAGGGAATAAAGTCCCCAACGTACTTGTAGGACTGTGCATTTTTGTTTCCTCTCAATGAAATGTGCATTTTTGTGATTTCCTACTTCAAAAATGGCGGCCATCTTTGATTTTCACTAATTATTCAAGCAGGACCTAAATATACATTTGCATTTTTAAGTTTCCTACCCACAACTCCACATTAGCACAAAAACTAATTACCTTGCGTTTTTGGGTTGGCTGTTCGATGTAAATGCAATTTTAGAGTTTTTAAAACAGCCAAATGGCGGCCATCTTGGATTTCTCAAATTGCCGAAGGGTTGCAATTTTACACCCAACCTTGGTTACATTTTGTATACCCTTTCAGAGATATAATATCTGAAAAAATACTTTTATCAGAGATTTTGATCTCATGAATGCCCAAATCAGGCTTCCCGCTGCCGTACTATCGCTAAACAATGTACATTAAAGAGACATGAGGAGATTTCCAGGAATAAGTGCCCCCAATGATTATTCGCTACCCCTGAAGTGAATAAGCCGAACTCACCGTCTTTAGGTAATAGAAATGGATGATTTTAGGACTTTTCCTGTCGCAGACAGAAAGTCGAGCATGGTTTTCTATGGGGAACGATTACGATAGCAGGCAAGTTCAAAACAATGTGTTGCGGTTTTCTTTTTGCACCTGTTTGTCCTATAAACTTTCGAAACGTTCTCGTAGGTGGTCTACAACCGATCCAGTGAACTTGAGAAGAAATTCGTATCTTAAAAAATCTCCTCTTGTCAACTTCACAAACTGACATCACTGGGTGATTATTGATATTGAATACATGATAGGTTTATGCCCGTGATGGATAGGTTGACTCAGCAGTCACTGCTATGATTCTGGATGATCAATGGTCACTCTAATTTGTCCACAAGTTGTATGACTCTCCTGTTATGAAATTAAACTGGGGAACTGCCACAGCTGTTTGACGGATTTTCTCTGGTATTTTTTTTTTTCCCAAATTTGAGGTTTTTTGACAAATTTTTGTACTATCATATACTACATTCGCTTTAATATCCTGCCAAACGAAGATGATGTTCCATGTAAAAGTATCCACCACGCGTTTGCACCTGCTTATTTTTTGGTAATGTTTTGATGGTTGTCATGAATGTTATGCAACATTATTCGGTAGTCATATAAGACTTCTTGTTATTTGTTTTTATTTCTCTAGCAACTTGTTAACAAAAAATCCGTCCATTAAATTGATACTGATTTCATAGTATGTTAAACGTATTCGCCCACGGCGCGGCGTTTGCACCTGCTTATTTTGTATGTTTGATGGTTGTCATTAGACAACATTATTCGGGGTAGTCATATAACTTCTTGTTATTTTTTTGTTGTTTTATTTCTTCTATCATTATGTTACAAAAAAATCCGCCCATTAGATTGAACATGATTTCATAGTAATGCTAGCAGCTTTAGAAGATGTAAAAAGAAAGTATTTTACCCACCCTTTAACCCTTTTAAGCATGAAAATATGTGTTGAAATGATCCATCCCTTATACAATGGGAGCGCGTGACCAATTACGATTTCCATAAAACACTGTAAACATACTTACAAAGATACAACCCCTTCTGTCTGCTGAGTATTTTAACTGTTTCTTCTTCTTCTTTTCTTTTCTTTACGATCGTGCCTCATCCAAGATTAATTCTCTTCAGCAGTGGTGAATGTTGTGCCATAATACGTCTGACTGCGAATCGAGTCAGGTGAACGGAAGATAATCCCAGACCATGACTCGATGAGCTTCTTGTAGGTCATTGGGAGGGTGCACGGCCCAGACTTGGTGAGTCCCGCTTTGTGGCTGCGATGTAGATTGCTTCCCCGCAATCGTTTAATGTCCCTGTCCAAATTGTAACATGATCAGGATAAAAAAGTATGTTTTGGTTTTGCCCGCTTTCATATGGGTCTCTCTACAGCCAAAGGGGAATGTTCTCTCATGTGCTTGCCCAGCAGGTTTCCTGAGCCGGGGTTTTTGCCGATGTCTCTGTTTCCAGTACCTTATTTTGAAGGTTGCCAGTACAATAAACAAACTGGAACTTGAAACAATAAATATATTGCGAAGGACGGCCATTGCATTAGGTGTTATAAAGTGCCGCAGTACAGTTGATATCGTTGCTTTGGCCTTGCTGAGGACGACCCATCAGCGATGGCATTTGGAAGGTATCACATAAACTACACCTGTTTTGCGTATTTAGCTGTCGACAGCTTCGGTGACATTGGAAAGGTAAACCTTCGATGGGGGATTTATTAGGACACTTTATTTTTAAGGCTACAGCAGTAAAACTGTTAAACGGTTGCAGTTTTTTTTTTTCTTTAAGAAATAACCTCAATATAGTACACTTCAAGTTGTTTATTTGCCGGAGGAGCATTACCACTACAAACTGATGTTGTTTTTGCACTTAGAACAATTTCTAATGCAATCAATCACCTCGTAACATCTTTCTTGATCACTCGTAAATCCGCATCTATGTTCAAAAAATTGATCCCCGATGTGAAGCAAAAAGCCTATGGTGAAAAAGGTGTCCATGGCAATGTGTCTACAGGGTATTGAGATAGTGCTGTACTCGCCGTCAGTTAAAGCCTGTCATTCAGTCGTCCCCTTAATTTAAATCATACAAGATATTAGTCTGCAATTTGATGAAATACATGCGTTAGTCCCTTTATGGTCAGAAAGCCCAGATCATGAATTTGTTTTTAATTTTTTAGGTTTTTTCTTTTTTTAACAAATTTAAGTTTATCCATTATCCCAAAACTTGTAACTAGACAAAATGTTATATTAAAAATTGATTATGCAATTGGTGGTACAAGGGTAGAACGAATAAGTGGAGTTTAACCAATAAATATGTCGTTTGTCATTAATATTGATTTTGAGATATTGCCGATTTTAATGTTCATATTTATTTGTATTTAATTAATGTCTGGAGAGCTGTTATGGGGAATATTACAATCTAAGTGCGGATAGGGCGGTGAGCTTGGCCAGCTTGGCAATCACGTCAATGTAGTTAAAGGGGCGACGACCTCTGTTTGGGTAGGTTACCTCCAACATGTGATGTCTGAGACTACTTGATCAATCGGACGATGACAGTGGCCGGCAAATCGAGTCCGGCGTTGGGCAACAAGACTGCAACAGAAGATGAGATTGGAGGGATATCTCCATATATCTGTGCTTTGGTCATGTGCTCACGCAAGGATATGTTTTGTACTCGCATAAGAAGCCTGGTGTATGTGCCATCCAGTCTATCCTGTAGCTATTTCTTCATGGTCCAGGTCTCAGATCCATATAACAGGATATTCTCTACACAGGCTCTGAAGAACTTCAGCTTGGTTGAATTGGAGATACCAGATTGCCATAAGTGGTGTAGTTTATTGCAGGCATTCCAACATTGTCCTTTGTGTGAAAGGAAGTATTTCTTGCTGTCGGTAACATAGGACCCCAGGTACTTGAAGTCCCTGACCTCTTTGAGTTGGGTACCGTCTGTAGTGCAGATAGGTTGATGATTATCTTCCTCGTTGACGGTCATATATTCCGTCTTCTTGGCATTTAAATGTAGGCCGACTTTGTTTGTAGCATTCTCAAGTAATGTTACGGACGAATTCAATACTCAACGGGCGTGATGTTAGTAGATCTTATGCACCACATATCATATCGGCTGTTAAAGCTAGGTCATCTGCATAGTCAAGGTCTGTGAGATGCTGACTTTAGTGACGTTTAGAACGCTTGGGTTGGATGGTGAGTCCCTTGTCGTTCATGATGTCAAGGATACACAGAGATAGGGAGCAGTTGTTACGAACTCCTTTGTGGGCCCATTCATGATCTGGGCAAAGCAAGATGGGTTATCATACATGATGTCAATTGCTTTCACAGTCTCGTCTGGGATACCAGAGTTGGTACGAATATGCAGCATTACATCCTCGACAAGACAAGATGAATTGTTCACAACGTCCCTCGTATACGGTAGGGAAGTCAGGAAAGTCCATTGCCATATAGCCTACAAAGTTATGATTTCTATGTTATAGCGCCCTCTATTTGCCCAAAGTATAAAGCTTTGGCCGCAATGGAATTTTGTAAAATTTATGCAGGACGAAGTCAGTGTTAAACGTAATCCAAATTAGTTGTCAAAAGTGTTTTGCCGTTGATATTTTTTGTTGTATTTTGGTTTTGTCATAACAAATGAGACTGTAAAGCAGCCGTGATTGATGCCGCAGTAAAACATCTTCTGCTCTTTCGATCAGGAACTTTCTTCCTTTCTGATATTTAAATTTAGATCTCGCTCTTCCACCATTGAAGTTAATGTCTTTATCTCAACAGCTAATGTGGGAAATTCCTTCCTCTATAAATGATGCACATTACGAATAATTCTTTGCCTGTCAAAATCGTCAATGATTATAGTTTATTTGCAGGTGTATTTTCTGTCAACCCGCTTGTTCCTCTAGCAGTTTCCATTCTCTCCATTACACTATGTAGCAAGGTAGGACTCCCTTCCAACCTTTCTTTCTCGAAGAATGTTTTATCAATTACGGAATGGATCATTCTAAATGGAAATGGATAGTTTCAAAACCCATTTTCCCCAGTTGTGTATAAATGTAATATACATACATGACACCTAAACAGCTGTAGAAGAAATATCCTGGGTGCAAAGCCGTCTTTTATCTGTGTTTTTGAAACATATTCGATCGATACCGTACTTGCATCGTGTACCAACAAGTATAGAGAAAGATTCAAGTTTTTGACATTGCACATGATTAAAATTAAGAAGTGATTAATCTGGGATTAAATGTCTAAATATATATCGCATGCGGTACTAATATCATCTCTCCTTTGTATTTGGCGTTAAAAGTCCATAACCGAATCAATAAAAGCCTCGTTTGTGTCTGAGAAAAGCTGCTATTTTACCATGATGCAACTATTTTTCCCACGTTACCTTTAACTCTGAGATCTGGGGTTACAAACAGTATGACTATTTTAGAAAAGGTTCATTATAAAGCATGTATAAATTCTAAAAAAAATCCCCAAATACTACACATAGTGCGGCCATTGGCAAATGCAGCAGAACACCAATTTATATAACTTGAAAGACTCGTTGTATAACATTTTGGTTTTTTAAAAAATATATCAAATTTGGCATTCTGAAGTTTGTCTTTTGATATAATTTTTTAACATATTGCATCTTTAAGAGTTTATTGACCCCTGAGAAATATCTGTATGTTGTTAGAAACTCTTATCATATGAGTTTTCTAGCCAAGATAGATCGTCGGCTGAATGCAAGACCAAAATGTAAGTGACATTGTTGTCGAAATTGAGTTTTTGGTGAATTTTGAAAAAAGAGGTATTCGCGCATAATTTAAATTTTATGTGAAGATATGTAAGCGATAAAAAAGTTTCAATAAGATAAAGAATATAACGTATGTGCAATGCGCGTTTTCCGCTTAATGCAAGACCAACGTAAGTGACACTTTCGTTGGTCTTGCATTAAACATTTTCCCCTTTTCAGTGCAAGACCAACGTAAGTGGCACTTACGTGAATCTTGCATTAACAATTTTGCCCCTTTTCAGTGCAAGACCAACGTAAGTGGCACTTACGTTGGTCTTGCATTAAACATTTTTTTCAGTGCAAAACCAACGTAAGTGGCACTTACGTTGGTCTTGCATTAACAAGAAAATACTGATTTCACTTACGTTCTCTTCTTTTGTAAATAAATATTTAACTAGGTTTATCAAGGAGAATTTATTTGATTTATATCATACAAATACATTTCCTATTTTTTTTTTTTTTTTTTTTTTGGACACACCACCTATAGAAGCCAATAGAAACACAAAATGATCTTCCTGTGAAATTCGTCAAAATGCACTTACGTTGGTCTTGCATTCAGCCGACGAGATGTTCTACTCAAATAGGTAGAAGACTGATATTGAATCTGGAGAGGACCGGTGTGGCAGGACATATAGTCCTCCGGACTCACAGTCCGCCCACTCGATTCAGTTGACACTGCACGCAACAGTAGTTTCATGCTTTATTCCGTTGTCGTCTATGGAGCCCGGACCTTTGTTCCTGCCGGACCATGACCGGAATATTGACGAATACCATTTTGTCTTGTTTTGTGATTTTTGTTGACAAAATTCGTCAAAAATATTTACCCAAGAGATACAGGTCCTATCCTATCCTCCAAAGTTTATATTTGTGATGAGTTCTGAAGTGTTTTTTTTTTCGTGCAATGTAAATCCATTTCCCTCATTCATATGGAAGTGCAAATATATCTTAACTGCTGGAGCCAGTTCAAATTAATTAATAATGAAATTTCCCCCTAACGTTGTTTTATTATTATTATTAGTAGTAATATTATTATTATTATTATTATTATTTCAATACCAAACCAACTCCTGCATGTATAGTGTAATCAAGAGTTTCTTTAGCAAATTTACGGTACTCCAATTGCATTCGATTTTGAATTAAGCGTGTTTATTTTTTTTCTGTCCTAGATAACGAAAGTTATACACAATTACCTATCAGGCGAAGATTTGACATCCCGATTTACTCTCCCCTGAGTTAGGATGTTACGATAGTAGTTTTCGTGAATATCTTCGTTATTCTTGATTTATTTTCGATTTTCTTATTCGATATCCTTCGTTGATATCACCCATTTGTTTCGCTCACTTGAATCACTTTAAGGCGACACTGGCACATTTGAAAAATAGTGTGCCCTCCAGATTTTTCTTTTTTTTTTTTTTTTTTTTTTTTTTTTTTTTTTTTTTTTTTTTTTTTTTTTTTTTTTTTTTTTTTTTTTTTTTTTTTTTTTTTTTTTTTTTTTTTTGATTGATCAGTCTCTTCCGAACATATCACCACAAACTTAGTCCACAATTAACCCTTTACGAACTGTGCCCTTAGCCCGAAAGGAAAATGGGTATTTGAACAGCTGATTTAAGGATTTTGTTACAATGTTTTCACATCTGTCAGTTGTATAGATAACAATGTTTTTAGTGATTTCATTCACTTGAAATGTTCAATAGTAGTGTTTTAAATGTCACCCACCAATATCGAGTATACCACCCATGGCATGAATCAGTGCGTCAAGATGTCGCGGCATACTGTCCACAAGGTTGTTTGTGATTTCAATGGGCAGAGCGTCCCACTCATAGCCTGTCCCTAGATTGTCCCTGTCATTGATGGCTGGGCCTAAGGCATACCAGGAATGCTCGATAGGGTTCAAATCAGTGGAGCAAGCAGGCCATGTTATCTGCTCCACCCCTCTACCTCGAGATATTGCCTCACTACAGCGGCCTTGTTTTGCGTAAACCCTTCTTGCATGTGGCAGACAGTGGGTTTCCAGAATGTCCAGGTACACGCCGGCGTTTATGTTTCCATCAGGCACCACCAGTGACGTTTTCCCTCCATAATGGATACCGCCTCATACCAACACCGCCACCAGCTTGAGTCGATTCCTGAATACAGAGGTTCTCACCATGTAGTTGACGAACCCTTTGTCTTCCATCTTGATGGTCAAGGATGTGGCGGCTCTCGTCTATAAACACAACATTTTGCCAGGGTCCAAGCTGTAATCTTCTGTGCTCCCTAGCCCAGCGAAGTCGATCAATTCTGTGGTGAACGGTTTGGCGTGGACATTTGGTCATTCGTCTTGGGTATTGTTATGATGTCTCGTAGACGTCAAAGGTCAGAAATACCTTTCAAAGACAAATAAATGAGACTTGTGCACAAGTGATCTGAATTTTATATTATAACACAGTTTTAATGATTTTTAATTGGTTTGGTTCAAGAATTTGGTATGTCCAAAACAAAATTACATAAAATTACACACAATATTTAAGATTATATTACTTAAGAGTTTACTAGTGTCCTGTGTTGAAAGCGTTGCAGTTCAACGATGATATGTCCTCACAGCGAAGACTCCAAAATGACAGCATGCAAAGTCTTACTTAATAATCCTCAGGTAATATTACATGGGAATCTTCTCAGTCCTGAAGATAACATTTGTCCAGCAGTTCAAGACGACAAGGTTAAATAAGTCTCTCGACGACACTAATATTCCACAGTATATCAGTCAAAGATAATCACCACGATTTCTATCTGTCCACAATTTGGAATCCTCTTTTGATTCCAAGCACTTTTGGCTTCAAAGACGACAATAGAATAATTATAGCACCTTGCTCACATGGAATTATAAATCCTGGCACATGTAATCACAAATCTACTACCATTATTGTAGATTAAAACTAGCTATAACTTCTAGCTACTTGTTACTGGTGGTCGCTGGCCCCGAGACTTTACTCAAATCCCCATTATATATTGACTTCACAAAGTTCCCAAGTCTTAAAATAGATATTACCACAGCATCATGCATAAAGATAACCTTGCACTAGCTGACCAATTGGAATTCACATAAATTACCTCATCTGAATTGCATCACTTTATATATAACTTTATGGGGGAATCCCCAGATCATGCAATGTTTTGATCTCAAAGCATAAACATGTTGACTCAGTTTCTAAGTTTACATCTTGGGAAATTCCCATTTCGCTCCTTGTGCAATCTAACAGGTGCACCTTTTGTGAAAATGTGACAGTGCCGCTTTAATAAAGGGTGCTATTTTAAAGAAACAACTTTAAGTCGTTATCAT
>JAMKCH010079330.1:0-11112 GCA_023653785.1 Ophioderma brevispina | reverse complement strand
TAACATCTAAAAAATCTGTGTGTAATCTTGGCACACCAGTAGCAAAGGGTGTAGTATAGGTTAAAATGGTTGTTTTTTGTCTTAAAACTTAACATTATTTCAGATGTTAAGAGATCCACTACAATTAGGCAAAAAAGTTGTTGTGTTGCCCTCCGTGACCGACCCAAAATCCCGAAAAATCTTCGGGTCGGTAGTTTTTTTTTTTTAGTCTGAGTTTGTATATTCTACCTGTTTTACGGTTGATAAATGTGTAACAAAGCCAACCAAACGGAAAATCACAAGAGACTCGGATTTATCTCCTTGCACGGGCAAAAAACACTCAATATTTTGGCATGACAAGGGGAATTAGGAAGGAAATTGTGTGGCACTATTCGATATTGACTTGAACACGAAGGAAATACAATTGGCCTAGTCGGCTGGCCGTACACAACAATACAGAGGCAATTCGACAAACACTGGAATATTCAATTTAAAACAAAACTTGACATAAATCGGTACCAAAACAAGTTTTATAACAAATATAAAGGAACCATTTGAAATAAACAACAGTGAAACAGTTTAATAAAATGATAAATAGAATTTCGCGGTTCTCGGCTTTCGCGCTTTGCTAATTCAAAGAATATAAGCTGTGTGGAGCCACCCATGACCTTTGACCCTGGCACGTGATCGTTGTCTCGTCAAAATATGAGGGATCGCATTGTGCCCCTATGACAAAAGTTTGGTTCCAATTGAACTTCAAGTTTTCAATTGAGATCAATTGTACATTTTGCCCATTTTCAACTTGACCCTCAAATGACCTTGACCTTTCAAACATGACTTTGACCTCAGCAACATATGAGGGATCGCATTGTGCCCCTATGACAGAAGTTTTGTTCCAATGAAGTTACAACGTTTCAATTTGAGGTCAAATTAAAAAAAATTAACATTTTGACACGCACATACACCACACATACATACATACACAGACAACAGGTGCGAGTGGTCCTGCCAGCTATAGCTGGCGACCCACAAAAAACAATAAAGTTCTCCTTCTCTGAGCAGCGAAATAAAATATATGCATCAATTACAACTTTTCACACTGCTGTTGTTACACTTGTCAGCACATGTTACAGCGCGTGGACATGCTGTGACACGATCACAATGGAATCTACGGTAGCTACGCTTGAGTGTTAACAGCTTTGAAAGGTTGTGAGGGTGGTGTTCAGGTTTACAACTTCGATTTAAATGGCGACTTTTGTGCGTTGGATATGCGAGGCCATAACAAACAAGTGGCACCATGCAACTATGCACGTACAAATCGCCATAGGTCCGAATGGGACCATGGCAGTCGGTCTGCACATATGAGCCCAATTAGTGTAATGCGGAACTGGGATTTGGCATGTTCATTTTTATGTATTGAACAGATGAGGACTTTTAAAAAAAAATTAAAGTGTCAGTTACAAGAAACATTTTCTAATAGAGCGATTTTACTATGAATAGCAACACTTCTGGAGAAATGGTTAAAAATAAAAGGGTAAAAAAAACCCGAAACAACCACCGCCTTCCCGATTTTAAGCGGGGGAGGGCAACACAACAATTTTTTGGCATTATGCAAGCACACTCAATATCCTTCACCCCTGGTTCTGCCATCAATACATTAATATGGGGTACAAAATGTTTTCACAGAAATGAATGGTGAGAAACAACAGCAAAGTCACAAAGAAATAATGCCGTGTCTGTATACCTGACGAACATGTGACAAAACACTGGGAACTATTTAGGCATATTGGAATGCAAGATTCAAAGCTATGGAGAGGGTATTGAAGTATAGCCTATTACATATGTCTTATGTCAATTTAAACCATTTAGCACTTTGACAAAGTTGATAATGCTATTCAGTATTTAGTAGCATATATGATAAAAATATTGATTCCCCAGATATATGTGTCTACAATTCTAAAAAAAAATAGTAGGGAATCTCAATCTAAAGGGGGAGGCTGGTGTGTTTTAAAAGTAATATAAGTTTTCATCTTGAAGAAGCGGCATTAACCAACACCTATCTGTAAAGTTTTGGGCGATATTTCAACCCCATTTTGATGTGAGAGACAAAAATGTGAATTTTATTAAGCCCAAAAGTACTGGTAAATACTATTGGTCGACCAAAATGGGGGCACACCTTTGCTCTAACTTCCAAACCAAACATCCTTTAGCCCTAAGATTCACAGGGTAAATGAGAAAAAAATAGTAGCTTTCTAGATACCAAAAGGGAATGCCGCGATAAGGAGAGCAAGAAGGCCCTCTATAATAATAATAGTTATATTTCCACCCATCAATTTGAGTTGGTATTGACATACTATGTTATATGTACGCAAAGTGTTTTTTATCCCCAAAATTCACTTGTATCAAGAAAAAATGAGAAAAGTATGAGAACATCAGGGGCATGCTCTCTGGAAAAAGCAAAGCTAGAGCATGCCTCCATTTAAAGAAATGATTACTTCAAATGAAGAACAGGAGATGTTGCTAGCTGCCTGTCATGGAGTTTGTAAGTGCTGCCTAGATAGGACTTTTGTCCTTCATAAGCACAGAGGTACATGAGGCCGCCTTTTATAACAATACCCAAAGACCTATCTAGCTTATGCTGCTAAGATTGGATTATATTAATAATCTTCACACCCAGCGACTCTGGAATGGCAACAAAATGCCAGGACCGTGCTATTTATCTCATGAGCAAGTTAACTGCACTGTGAGCTAATTAAAATCACAATCCCATGGCGCAGTTCAATAGCTTTCTTCACCATTGTATGAGCAAATAACTCTTGTTTTAGTATGATTTATGATACCCAGGACGTGAATGGTTCAGCTGTTAACATGTTGCTCATCCAAGGCTACCTGAACAGAACCTTGATAGATTAGCATTCCTTACATATAGTTATATGGTCATGGTTTGTATGTAAAAAGTTCGTTGTTGTTTTGGGCAATTCCATTAGTGTTACGGCTCCCAGGAAACAAAAAATGCAAAAATGAGGTTTTCCACCCCAAGAACCGGAACCGGGGGGGGGGGGGGGCCACCTAATATATGTTTGCTAAAATAATATAGCCCACATCCTTGCACGCGGCATTGTGGTTTTTGGGGTGGAAGGCTTCCAAATATGGAAATTTTAATTGTCCATTGAAGCCTGTATTTATAAATTTTACATAAAACCGACTTTTGGGGATTTATGTAAATGGGATTTTGAAACCAGCAAAAGGTATAAACTTTGAGCATGTAGATATTATGCAAACATTTCAAGTTCATACGTTCTCATGAAATCTATAGAGGGCGTCATTCATTCCTTATACGGCGATGTCTTTTGACAACTTCCAGTAAAATCTGGGGTGTTTCTGGGGACTAGGTTATTAGCGATCAGGACCATGGCCCCTTTAAATTAGCCATTGACTACAGGTAAAGTGTTTTCATCCCCTTTTGTGTATTTTTTTTGGCTTTTTAGACTATTACAGTGAATGTGAAATTAGTGACCCTATTGAGGCATGGTTATTTCTTTTAGCAAAACTTGGTTTGTTACTTTCTCCCAGAAAGCACATATTGCTTAACAGTCAGGACTATCACCAATATGGAAATGAAGACCTTTAATGCAATTATACAAAAAATTGCCGGCCCCTGGATACGCGGGGATGGCCGGAATTGTAACTACCTGATAGCGGGGGTTGATCCTTTTTTTGCCCGGGGTGTACCGGGTGTATGCCGGGGACGTGTCATGGAGTTATGAATTTGTCAAAAAAATCCAGGATTTTGGGGTTGGGGACAAACGGAGAAAGCGCAGTTCTACAAAAACGTATATATAAACGTAATAGACGCCGGCCAAAGGACCAAACTATGACTTTTGACGGCGTTGTTTGGTACCCAAAGGTCAAACCTAGTGGATTCATACCACCATGGGATGTACATCAAACGTAGGGGGTGTTGGCCTTTCTACATTTTATTTTTAGGGCAAAAAAATGGCCAAAAAAGGTTCAAAATTGTCCAAAAATAGGTAAATCAGTCGAAATTGCACTTCCTTTCTTAAAATAATCTATCCTGAAATGGTCCATTTACCTTCACAAGGAGGTCCTGTAAGTAAGTATATTGGAAGCCATTCCGATTTATTAAAATTTTGGGGTCAAACAATAGACCCAAATGGGTCGAAATGTCCAAAAATAGGTAAATTCAGTCAAAATACATTCTTTATTAAAATAATCAATCAGAACAGTTCATTTACCTTCAAATGAGTTCCATATTTAAGTGGAGAAATTGGAGCCATTTCAATTTTTAAATTTGGGTGTCAAAAATGACCAAAAAATGTTCACAAAATTGTCCAAGAAAATAGGTAAATCAGTTCGAAATGCATTCCTTCTTCAAAAATCTATCACAAACATGTCCATTTACCTTTCAAAAGAGTTCCGATTTAAAGGAATATAATGGAAGCCATTCCAATTTAAAATTTTGGGGCCAAAATGGCCAAAAAAGGTCAAAAAGGGTCCAAAAAAATAGGTAAATCAGTCCGAAATTACATTCCATTTCTTAAAATAACTGATTAGAACATGTCTATTCACCTTCAAGGATCATATTTAAGTGATTAAAATGGAAACCATTCCGATTTATAGATTTGGGGGTAAAATTGGCCAAAATGGATGCCTCAGTCCAATACATTCGTTTCACAAAATTTCAAGGAAACATTGCCGTTACATCTCAAGAAAACATCAAGACGTAGATGTAGTGCTTGGCATCTGTTTTCATATTTTAGATCAAAATGACCAAAATAAGGGCAAAATGTTCCAAAAGGGTCAAATCACTTACTTCCAAAGGGTCATAATAAGTGAATAGAAAGCAAGTTGGCTTAATTGACAGGATTGGGGTGAATTGTGGAAAGGGCCAACATCTATTTTAAATGCTCTCTTTTCAAGTAGGTATAAAGTGCTTTGCCTTTCATCAGGTGATGAAAAGAGTGCTAGCTATGTAACTTTATAGATTTCTGAGTCAAAATGGAATAAATGGGACAAAATTAATCAAAAAATGTGCAAAAATTAAAAAAAAAAAAAAAAAAAAAAAAAAAAAAAAAAACTTTGTCTTACTCTTACATTATGTCTCTTTTTGCACAGTAGGTCACAAGAATATAGGCGTTACACCCAGGGATATAATTAAGGAACAAATGGTATATAGACACTAGCCAATCATGATTTGGAGGGTCGAAATGGGAAAAGATATTTTAAATTCCCAAAAAAAATGTATCAATTCAATAAAATGGGAAACCAATGATTAAAAGTTGTACTTGTCCTTTTTTAATCATTACCCTGTGAATTATATAGATTTCTATTGAATATTAAAATAGTTGTTAGGGACAGGGTGTTGATTTTTCTAGATCCCAAGATTTTAAGTTAAATGGGACATTTATAATCAGGTAAATTACTTTAGAGTTTTAAACTACATCAAATTGTTAACATATATTTTTAGGGCTATAACTTAGAATAGCCGAACTCTTAGTATTGAATAAAAAATCAAAATCAATAATCACAATAATAATGTTCTTTGAACTTATTCGCATTCTAATGAACACAAAGGACCACATACATGTTAAAAAAAATTAGTTTTATACCTTGTGGAATTTTTGATATGCAAATTGATATTTCCCCTCTTATATTGGTTCTCAATGGAAATTGTAAATAAGTATTTTATTTCCGACGAGAAGGGCAATTTATTTAGGCTACTCACAGGTTGTGTATCAAGTTTAGTATTATGATTATATACAGTGATCTATCAAGGGTCTGAGGGTGGTAGGTTGTGCCCTTGTTTTAAATTTGGACCTGAGTTGATCAATATTAACAGGTAAAATATCCATCAAGATTTCCCGTCTGGGTGGATCAAGGCCCAGTTGTCTGGGTGGATTAAGCATAAATATGAAATAAGCCTAATTCACAAAGAACCTTTAATTATTTTGCTCAACCATGTAGGAGAAGTGGACATTTTGGACCATTTATACCATAACTGAATATGCCGACAAATTGGTTGGAACAGTGAATGTTTTTCCCATTGCGGGTGCTTTCTTTACCAAATCTTTCTGACATGTGGATTAAACCTAAACAAAGTAAAAAATATTAAACTGCGCTACAATGCCAAAAAGCGGAATAAATATTCATTTTAAAAAGAAAAGTAAAAAATTTTATTTTTCACAGGTTGGAAGTTATTTTTTTCTAAATTATTAAAGGAACACATCAAAATGTGGTATGGGTTGTTGGGATTTATTCCGTTTTATGTAAAATTACGCTATAGGCCTACATATGATTTACACCCTCCGTTAAGGTGGCATTAGGTAATTTTTCAACCGGACGATGATAAACATTTTGGCTTTTCTTTTCAGATTCATCGCGCTGCCGCCAAAAGCTTTCATAAAAAGCTTATATGTAATCATTCTCTCCATCCTTTCTGGTCATCTTAGCGAAAAAAATGTGAATTATAGGACCTTCACAGTGGTTAGGGTGTGTGCGTCAAGGGGAAGGGGGTGGTTGTCACCCGAGGAAGGAAATTTATGGTGCTTGTTGAAAAATGTAGCACAGGTTAACGCTAAAACTCTATGTTTATAAAAAATTAGGCCGTTTGTAATCATTTAGAGCTGAAAACCCTGTGGAAAATCCGCTATTTCTACAGTTTTAGCGCAAAATTGGATTTGTCGCCTACCCCGTGAAAATCCGATTATCATTAACTGTTAGGCAAATTGGATTTGACGCTACCCGTGAAATCTGGATATTCCTAACTTTTTAGCGCAAAATGGATTTCGCCTATAGATTTTCGTGGAAAATACCACATTTTCAGGGACCAATTTGCAGACTCGAGGACTTTGATGACGTCATTCTGACGCCATACTAGGTATGTTCGTACTTATTTTGAATCATGGAAAGAGGAGGACCATAAACAAAATAATAAACATCGGGTTGATTTATAGAATGGGTTCTTAGTATTTTTTTTTATTAGTTGTATCCTAGCATACGAGTAACCGTTAAAGGGGGCATTAAAAATAGCAATTATCATACGAACTTTTGCTTTCTTTGATATATTTGCCTTCTTTGCTCCCTCAAGAAAAGTGCATATAATGGCCAAAACTATTTCAAACTTTAATGTGACTCTGGGTGATGTGTGTATATGACTATGGACTGATTAACCAATTTTGACAAATAGGGGTGAATAAGGCTAATTACCCATTGTGGTAAATTTCCATCAAATCTGCGAATTGGAATAGCATACCCTAATTTACTGAGGGATGTAAATAATGGATAACAAAAACCTTAAGGACAATTATTACTGCATTCTACAATTATCAATCATAGTTTAAGGGGGGGGTAGGGGGTCTGAAGCAGTGAACTTTGAAATGATTTTTCTTATTTTCCTAAATAGTGGATATACATGTTATAATCATAGGTAGCCCATGTCACAAAGTTTTAAAATCATGAAAATTTTTGCTCTGGTGTATGGTAACCCCGTAAGGCCTCTGATGGGCTACTAAACAATATACACGAATGTAATAAAATAAACATAAAACATGCTAATGGGACGAACCTTGGGGGACAATGCACCATGAAGCGGAAACTTGGGTGACATATTGAAACATGAAGCCGGATTTTTTGATACCGTTGCCATGGGAACCGGCAATCGACCAATCGCCATAATTTCATGGGTATTTGGAATTTGGAACACCACTTTGAAAATCGGCCATTTCATGGTTCACTCGGCTATATGTGATTATATTGGGCCAAATTCATGTTCATAGCATGTAGCGTTGTTTATAGTTAGTTGTTCTCGTTTTGGATTGTTTGCGTATTTAACGAAAAGAGTTATAGGCCTCGAAAACATTTAGACAAAATTGAGGGCGGCTTTGGATGTGAAATATGGGAAGTATTTTTTTAAATTTCATTATACTGAATTATCATAATTATTAATGACAGAATCATCGAAATAGGTGCATCCCTTTGTCATGTAATTAATTTTTAAATAATATTTTCTTAATATATCGCAGGGTGAGGTGGAAAACAATGATTAAAATACATAAAAACACTTACCCAGTGACATTAATAACTTAAATTATGGAAAGGATAAGATGAATATTATATAAATTCAACTTAGCCCAAAATGAGTGTTAATAATAAAGAATCTTTTTGAAAATATAGTAATATAACCCCTGTGAATTTTTCAACATGATGAAATATCAGGAGAGATGCATTTTGGCAAATTCGCGTACACTCTTGACTTGATCAGCCATATCTCGGGACCGAATGTCCGATTGCGAGCGAATAAAAAGCCATTTTGTAGATTACAGTGTCTACACAAGTAGCATTGCATGAATATCCTTTTCTGGCCCCCACCTGCCCCCAGCCAGTTTTATCACTATATTCAGCACCCCATACCCCCCTTTAGTTGATAATTTTCGTGACCATATTGACCTAAATCTGGAATTCCCCCCCGTCCCAAGAGGTCAGTTTGATCCCTCAGCCCAATGTGACTAAAAACTGGGTAAATGTGACCAACACACTAGCACTGTATCCACCTAATTTTTCCCTGAGTATTTTAGAAAACGCCAGGCACCAATTATGACCTGTTTTACCATTATTTTGACTTTTTACCCTTTGGACATTTTAACACCAAAATCTGTTCATTGAAAAGGCTAGACTTTATTACTTAATCAATGTCCCTGGGAAGTCAAATGAATTATGTTCTTTGAAGCTATTTTGAGAAACGAGGAGTGCTAGGACTAATTGATTAGTTTTGGACAAATTTGAACTTGTTTGCCCTTTTGACCTTAATTTGGCAAATTTGAACTGTGTGGCCATTTGGACCTACAACGTGTCCAATTGAAATGGACTACTTTTTTGGTAAAAACCCCCCCCCAAACTCGATTCAGTTAATTTAGTATACCCCTAGAGGGAAGAGACCAAAACTTTACTAGTCCCATTATGATTGTTGAGAGGAAGGCATTTTGACTCATGTATGGATTTTTGGGACAATTTTGATGTTTTTGGCCAGTTTGACCCCAGAATATTGCAAATTTGCAATGGTAGCAACTCAATCCGTTTTCATTTGTGTTACCTTGGAGGTACACCGACATGTTCTGATGAAAAGTTTGAGAAAAGAAGGCATATGATTGATTTACCCATTTTTGGGACGATTTTGACCTTTTTTTTTTTTTTTTGTTTTTCTCCTTTTTTTTAAACCTATTTTTTTCTTGGCCATTTTTACCCAAAATTTATAAATTGGAATTGACTTCCCATTATAGATCACTAAATATGACTCCTTTGAGGTAAGTGGACATGTTCTGCTAGATTATTTGAAAAAGGAATGCATTTCGATGATTTACCTATTTTTGGACCCCATTTGGACACTTTTTGGCAATTTTTTACCCTAAAATTAAAAAATTAGCATGGCCAACACCCCATACGCTATTGTATGTCCCCTGAGGATGCAAATCCACTGGTTGGATGTTGTAACAAATTACGCCGTCAACACTTTTTCTGAGCACTTTTTGCTGAATGGCCGGCCGTATAAACGGAGTGCGACAAAGCAACAATACACAAGATTGAAAGCAGCATATCAAAATGAAATGCACAATCGGGTTTTTTGACGCATTTTGAGCTTTTGCCCGGCTAGCAGGGGTCTGGACTTGGCCGGGGTCTTGACATAAAAATGTTGTCCCGCAGGTTCAGGAATTGGCCGGGACATGGCTGGGGAGTTTAACAATTCAAAAACACCACACCTCTTGTGCAGTCTGGCCATCCCGTGGTAACCAGGGGGTAAGGGCATTTTTTGTTTGATAGGTGCATAACCATGAGTGTACTGCGTGCTACCTGTGGTGCATTCAAGGGAACCTGTAATGACCACATAGGGAACCGTAATGTATCAGGTCAATGACAAAAGGACAACTTGATCCATTCCTTAATTTGGGTCAATTGATTCAAAATGATCATTTTGAAGACAAAAAAGAAACATTAATTTCAAATCAACTCCCCAGAGTAAAGTATAGGACACAATGTAACGGGATACATTTACAGCCTGCTCACTTTTGAATAGTTGTGTGTGATCATGGTGGGTTGTGTGATCAAGTAATGACCATGCATGATCACAAAAAGTGGAGACAAGAGAAGTCCTCAGTAGCCATGGCTTTAACTTAACCACCACCAAACCATCACCAAAACCCAATGGAAGGGAAAGCAAACGAAGACCGCAGTTACATAAAAAGTTCGAATTATTAAATGTCGGCCGACCACAGAAAATACAATGATGTCGTTGACAGCAAAAATAGCGATGTCAAAAAACCCAAGGGCTAAACCGCAGATTTCTCTGACGCTCACAACAATAGCAAGGCGTCCTTTTATTCCAAGCCCGGCAAATTCCTAAGATGTACATAACAGACCGTCGCCTCACAGGTGTTAGAAATCCAGGGGCTATGCATTTCAACCAGGTCTCCTCATCTCGAACAGTCCGAACGATCTAGCAAAAAGGTTGCCGGTTTATGAGATCTTAACCCTGTATAAAATTATAAAATCCCTGAAACGTTTCTATAAAAGATGTACATCACTTACAGGATTTTGGGTTTAACAGGATTTTATAGGCGATTTATCAGAATTATGCAAAAATGGCACAAAAACCTCTATTGTATTTGCAAAAGAAGGGAGTTTCCATTACATGGACAGAAGATTGTGAACAATGCATTCCATGATCCTGCGTGAGCCTTGATTTGTCTACAATTATTACAATATCCTGATTATGCACGTCCATTTATACTCTATGTGGATGTGCATCGGCCATGCATTGGTGCTGTGTTATCACGAAGAAAGGTTGAGATGGGAAGAGTACGTTATAGCATATGAACGCCATGCGCCAACGGCTTCATTGAGGAGAAATGGTCAACATATGGACAGGGTGAATATGGGCTTACATTAATGATGAGGTCATCATTTTTTTTTTTTTTTTTTTTTTTTTTTTTAAAACTTTAAATATTGTGTGAGGTCAGAGAATCTGCGGTTAGCTTGGGGTTTGGACATCGCTTATTTTTCTGTACAACGACCATTGTAATTTCTGTGGTCGGCCCGCATGTAATAAATTAGACTTTGTAT
>JAMKCH010079321.1:0-44353 GCA_023653785.1 Ophioderma brevispina | reverse complement strand
TGCTAAAAGGATCGTTCTGGTGCGAATTCTTATATAGTTTGTATAATCAGAGTATGCCGGCGTGGAGCAAAACGTATTTTTTGTGGGGGTTGCGCAGTTGCCGTATTTAAGATAATTTCTAACCAAAGTGGATCCAATTACAGAAAAGTGTTTTGTAACATGATTTTATCTAATCGCGGTAGCTCTCGTTCTGGCATTCATAACAATTGACCCCTTGCTTTTACGATTTGGTATAGTGGTAAGGCCTATGTTGGATTTACGCTGGTTGACTTAATATGCGGACACTTGATTGTGCTTGTTTATAAGTGTCAAGATGATGTAACGCTGCAATTATATTATAAACTGGTTAAAGAATGGTTTTATTCGACCTTAAATATAAATCAATGTAATTAAATCAAATGGGCAACTTTTGATGTATACATAAATTAACGAAAAAAAGCTTGGTTTATTTTTAACGCAGAACGGTCAATTTTGGAAAGGCCGTAACCATACTTTAACGAGAGCATCAATGATGCATGAGACCCACGTGTATGGTGGGAACTGGAATGATTCTTGGATACGCAATGCATGGCCTTTTAATCGATACAAGGCGGTCACCCGGCTTTCGCAACCACCAAGAACTCTAATCAACCATCAACTTCTCAATGACTCTATCCATACTCACCCAACATAACTCTAAAAAACAACTAATCATTGGTGAACTCCATCCATACTCAACCAAACCAAAAAAAACAAAAACAAACTCTAAAACATACCTCATCAATTATGCCAACAGCTCACCAAAAAAAAACCTAAAACCATTCTGAACATGTTGAGGAACTCCATCCCTAACTCACCCAGTTCACTAACGTTAAACAACATAACTTATCAATGACTCCTTATACCTCACTAACAAATAACTCTACTATAACTCATTGATGGGCTCCATTTATTAATAACTCTCCAAAACATATCAAAAAAACGCTAAACCTAACTCATCGATAAACTCTATAACTCACCAAAAATAAACTCCATTCCTAACTCACCAAATAACTAAGAACATACCTCATCAAAGAACTCCATTCATACCTCATTGAAAATTTCTAACAATAATGCTTATAACTCGCCAAAACATAAACAAACCTTAAAACATACCTCACCGTGAACTCACCAAAATAACTCTAAAAACTCTCAACATAACTCTTTTTGAATGAACTCCATTCCTAACTCAACTCACCAAAATAACTCTAACATACTCATCAATTAACTCAATCCATAACTCGCCAAAACAGCAAAAACACCTAAACACACGCTCAATGAACTCCGTAACTTTTGAAATTGCATAATGCCCCTATTGAGGTGTTTTCCTCAAATGAATGATAAGTACAGTCCCGCATCAAAAATCAATTTTTTTTCCAAAAAATATTACTTCAACAAATACTCTAAAAAACAACTCATTGATTAACTCATCCATATTTCAACACATAACAAAAAACACTCTAAAACATAACTCATCGAACTCCATTAATTAACCTGAATATTGCCGCCTTTAATTTGTAAGCTTAACCATTAGGGTGCTCTTCCTCAAATTATGCGAAAAATCCATTCCCATTAAAAAATCTTATTTTTTTCCCAAAAATCTTACTGGAAATAACAATGCTTTGACATATGGGCTGATATTTGGAATGAAGTTCCTTGAAATTACCTTTAATGCCCTTTTAATTCAATTTCTAAATTAACCCTTGAGGGTGCCCTTTCCCAAATGATGGGACAAATCATCACAGACTACAACGTGGGTAAATACTTTCCGCACCGCTTCACACAGAGAGTACACGTATATACATATGTCATACAAATTGGTTTCTTGGTCTTGCTTTGAGCTTGGTTAATATACGTTAATACATTGTTTAAGTAATGTTAATTACCTTATTTTTGACATAAATTTGTTTACCACACACATACATGTAGACACACAACCTAAACACTACAAACAATGACAGCCAGAGAGCTGGCACAGACAGGCATCAACATAGAAACACATACACAGACACACACATGCCCGCACGCACACACACAACCGCACACCCACACACCTCATTCACTCACCCCCCCCACACGCAAACACACACACACACTAAAGGTTATGGACAAGGAAATTCCAGACAGTTATTTTAAATTGAGAAAGAACTAGAATGCTTTTACTGGGGGTAGAGGATATTACATACCTATCTGACGACCATAATAATTAATTGAGCAGTCACTTAAAGTGTCAATCGATTGGGTTGCATGCACTGTGCTTTATCATGAAAAAACACAAATTTTATTCTGAGGAATATAACCATTTTTCAAAATTACTCATGTGTAGAAAATGTTATTATAGTCCAGTGTAAAACTATGTACTAGCATATATTGCAAAATGCTGAGCCGGAAATAGCAACAGACATGGTGACCTTGCCAGGTAATGACCCTAAATTAATTAGTTGTAAACAAACACATTGCCAGCACACTGATTGACACAACATAAGGTTGCAAATGCATCAAGGCTATAGCAGCTACATGTAGGACAAGTGCCAGAGGCTTACTGTGGATTGATTTTTGCTCTCCCTTCCCAACTGCTTTCATGGCCATTTACAATGCACACATCCAAAGGAGCTGTATGACACGCCACGTCCACGAAGCCAAATTCAACTATTGGTTTGTTTAGACCCTAAACTTGGCTTTTCACACCGTATTGTCGCAAAACGAAAACGCTGCATTATTGCCCACGTCATCTAAACACACATGTTAATTGTCAAGACATAGATATAAGATAAACACTACGCAGTGTAACCAAACCATTGGGCTTCAAAACCCTCAGTACGCATAAGACCCACGAATACTCTCGTTCTTAGGGTTCAAAATGAAATGATATAAGAACCTATCATCACAGGATCGTATATCACTATAGGAGGCCAAAATCGTAGCGCCACATTTTGAGATCTTAATCTAATCTATGCATTTTCGAAAAATCTTATCAAACTATTTTATGGGTTTGGCTGAATTGATATCAGATTTCAAATGTTAGGCCTAATATTCTTTGTTCACATTTAGGTTTTAGTATTTTCATTATACCCTTCGTATGGCGAAAATTATGTCTTTTCATAATACAGATTGAATATGTAGCTAAACAAAAAAAAAGTCAAAAAGAAAGATCGCTTATACACGAAAGTGTAACTTTTTACACTGCATATAATTATGTTTGTGGGTTTTTTATTGGCAACGCGCAATCGCCTCTATTCCCAATTTTAAAATACGTTTGGACTCATAGTGATAAGAATGGCGGATTTTTGAACAATTTGTTTGTATGCGTTACTCTATCATCAAACTTTGACTACTCTTTTTTTTTTTCCGTTAATTTTCCAATATTGAGCAATTTCCCATCAGCATGGTGGTTTCGCAACAACAACAAAAAAATAGTCCGATAAATGGGCCTTGCAACGTGGTTTGGTTAATCCGCATAATTTAATAAGAAACACCTATCTTTCTTCTTTCAAGGATTCGTGTGTACGAGTTCCAAAAATCGGTAAAGTTAAAGATCGAATTTATTCAGGGAATATATATCATTTGTATATATCAAAACGTATAGAATATTCATCGTGGATCGTCGGCGCACTTTAGGTCGCGCTTATCTCTCCCGTTTTCTCCTCCCTGGTATAACTCTGGTATAGGCCCTATACAAACACCTTATACAAATCATGGTTAAACCATTACTAACTGTTAATAATACAGAAAGAAAGGGTCAACAAAAACCTTTTTTGTCCAGTATATATCATGCTGTAAAGGTTCAAGAAATAACCTTCAAAAGTAATATGAAGAACCTTCTGAGATTTATATGGGCCTATACATTTTTTCCGTTTTTAATTATTTATAAATAATGGCGTTCACCTATTTTGATTGGAGTAAACGTGAAAGGGGAGTGATAACCATCTTGGTTCTAAAAAACACGTTTCGTGGCCCAATAAAAATTATTTCTTTCAGTTTCTTTATACCAGTAACAAGAACCCCCTCTGAAGGGTAGTCGCTTTGCCAAACAGCGACAAAAGTAATGTCATAAAAAAAAAACGCTACGCTCCATGCGATTGCCGATTATCATGGACTTTTAAGTCCATTTAATTATTGTCCCCGCCCGAAATTTCGGAACGGGGACTATAAACTGACAGGCGTCCGTTCGTCCGTCGTTCGTCCGTGATTAAAATGTTAACGCACTTGTATACGATTTAATTCGGGAGTTCCGTAAGGGCGACAATGATGTAACTTGGTGGAAGAAGCGGGTGGGTGAGTTATTGACCTGATTAGATTTTGGGGCGTAAAATATGCAATTAAGAATCTAATTTGCATAATTTAAGAAAGTGTTTTCCCTGCAAGGCCTGTTTACAAGTTTCTGGAGGTCCGTAAGGCTATTATGATGTAACTTGATGTAAGGAAGCGGGCTGAAAAGTTTTCGAGCTGATTACCGTTTGGGGGCGTATTTTCGGGCAAATTGAGATGCAAATGAGCTAATTAATATGCACCAATTCACGTAATTGCTATATTTTTGACACTTGTACATTGGATACTCAAAATTCCAGCGCTGCATGAAGCTATCATGGGCACCTCTTTATTGCCAATTTGAAAGATGGGATATTTGCGGCAGCCGCTTAGTCTAACAAATGCCAATTAAATATGCATAATTGTGTATCTCTGAAACACAGGTACAACATCGGTAAGGCAAAATTCCTTCGCTACATGAGACTACTATCCATAGGAGGGGGTGGGTGGTTGGGGAGGGGTTGGGTATTGCGGGGTGTTGGGGAAGGGGGTGGGGGTGGGTGTTGAAGTTGTGGGGATGGGTAGGGTGTGGGGGGAGTTGTGGGGTGTTGGGGAAGGGTACAGGGTAAGGGTGTTGCAGGGTGTTGGAGGGTGGAGTTGGGGCGTTGGGGAGGGTGGGGTTTTTGCAGGGTGTTTTGGGGATGAGATGGGGTGTTGCTGGTTTTTGGGGAGGGGTTGGGTGTTGTAGTGGGCATTTAACATCGCATGTTAAGTGATCGCCATTCGGCGGACAGATTTTAAACGCACGCGTAAATACGAGTTCGCCTTGTTTGAAATTTGCCACTCGCGTTATAGCCTAAAACATGAAAAACATGCACGTTTTTATTCCCGTTTGATTGCCGGAATTTTATTTTCCTAAAATTTTTTTTAAATTGACATTGACATTGAAAATTAAAACCTTGACCCTGTCTAAAGTATCTTGAAATAGATGAAATCAGGTATACTGGTCAGGGGATGACATTTTCGGAAATAGTGGATTTTCCTACAACCTCTTCTATTTTTTTCTTTGTTATTTTGACCACGACTACCAAAGCAATTGATATAAAGCCCAATGAAAAATAAGTTGCCACTTACATTCAAAAAACTCTGCAAGAGAAATAAAGCACGCATATTGCCTTGTTATATTAATATTATAATATTTTGTGCCCCATTCGGATTCCATAATTTATAGAACCGACTTTTACTTTCTTGCTTTGATTATTTCGACCTTTTGTGTAGTGGCCAGGTTTTTGTGTGGTCCCGCTTATTAAAACATTCAAATGATGTCAACTACCTAAAGAGTTCGCGGGTGGTCGCACAAGACCCTTTCAACCAACAAACTTTGAAACAACCAACGGTGTAAAATGGAAATTAAAACAGGTTTAGTATTAAATTCTTTAAAATATCAAGCTGGAACAAAGAACATGCAGAGGAAACTGAACATTGGCCGAGAAAATAACAACCAAGCATGGCAATTAGTTGCCTAGTGTGAAATGGAATGAAACTGCGCGGAAGTAACTTGATACCTGATTTTAAAAAAAGAGTAAACGGGGAACGCAATTTCCATAAAACTTGGATGTATTTTAACAACTTGACAATATTCTTGTGAAAATTTAAAACTTATAGTCAATTTTTTTTTCTACAAACATTCGCTGGTTTTCGGTGTAAATATACAGAACTATATTTATATATGGGCACATCGAATAGTTTTCATAAAATTAAATAAACCAAATAGCATGGCAAAGAGAAATACTAAACAAAACAAAAGCAATCTGTAAAACGAATTTTACGTTGTTCACTCGTGGAAGAACAGAGGGAAGCTTTAGTTTACCTTCCTCTGAAGTGAACCTAGATAGAGTTTAACTATTATTTTTTTACAATATAAACAGAATAGTATAAACAGAATACATAAGTGAAACAAATGACGATTGAAGGAATTGAATGAATAAATTAAACCATACAATACCGCATCGCCGCTGATAGAATAAAAAGCCCTTGGCGAAGCTTGCGGATGCGGCATTTCTTGGTTGACAGGACCGGTTGTCATGGTAACATTGCAATGCTCAATGTATTATCGATCGATTTTGTGCTCCGGAAGGTTTGACTTGACTGCTGGGAAATGACCCGGAATCGGCGCCGGTGCTTGTTAATACCATAACATGGCATACTTCATCCTCGTCGCCATTTGACATTTTTTAAGGTAAATTTACGAATTACATAAACGTTTTTAAGTAGGTCCTACAATCAGACGACATGAGACTAATACCGTACAACCTGTCTGTCAGATTATTATAACAATGATTAATGTCAATGTTATTTATGTAGTTAAAAAACCTCAAAATTGACCGGCGGTAACAACGAAAAAATTTGAACAATCAACATAACAAGAAAAGACTGCGGCGCAAGGAAGCGGTTAGGAACTTGGAAATTTCGGGTGGTAAAAGGTGAAATAATTTTAGGTAGGTGTACAATTCCGTAAATTTGTCTAGTTTGAATTTCATCAGATTCCGTGTTGAACCGTGATCGACGGAAGCTTAATGGGCTGAAAACTTTAACCTGTTGGCTAATTTCATTGCAAACACATGGAAGCTTCATAAACGAGTCTCGTCGGTAAGGACACAAATACAAGTAGGCCCGACATCTATCCCCTCTCGATTTTACATGATTTAAGTTGTTAGTTTTTCAAGAAAATGCTTACTTTTTAAACAGTGCAATTTCCAGACAATCTTATTCTTAAATAACTAGAATGTTTTATTTTCTTTTAAACCTATAATAACCTGGCACAGATTTGGAAGGCGCATTACGACGTGTTGACTGATATACAGCACGCCGTTATATTCATCGAACGCCAAGTTGGTATACCATTGAGTTTTTTTATAACTTTCGATACCCACAAATGTTATAACTACAGAGACCAAAACATTCTGATTCAGGCCGATATTGGGAACGAGTTTTCCGTTATAAGCAATTGCATACAATCTATTTACTTCTTCATCTTTGCTCCCTAATTGTTGGTGTCAAATTAGTCTTACAAAAAAATATCGATGAGATTAGCCTGCGCAATACCGGTGTACTCTCCGCGAACTGTCACAAGTGGTGAAATAAGGTCTTCCCCGCAAAATGTTGAAGTACGCCCTTCCGCGCAAAACCCTTGCAATTCCCGCTATGTTTTCATAGCGGATTTTGCGAGGCTCTGGCCGAAAATTTCGCGCATCTTCCCGCTCATTTTCTCCTTGAAAACTTTATTGGTGACCTGTACTGTACTTATTGTCCTCAAGATGTCCACTAATGTCCACAAGAAGCGTTGGCAGTTCACGATGAGATGTCCTCACAAGCGAAGACTCTTAAAAAATGACGCATGCAAAGTCACGCCTTTTAAAAATTTTAAATCCCCTCAGTAATATTCCATTGAATCTTCTCAGTCCTGAATATAACTTTTGTCCAGCAGTCAAGACGACAAGGGGACGACGACACGAATTTGGTTCCATCAGTATATCATTGATTGGAAACCTTTTCAGTCAACCCAGTTCCCCCGTATGGGTGGTTGTTTCTAGTATCTTGTTTTGGATTTATTTGCTGATTGAGCTTAAGCAAATGGTGCGTCACCTACCAGAATAAACAATATTGGATATTTTCTAACCAATAATGTAGCTTGGTTGAGAGTTTCCTCTGTGAACCAGGCAATTTCGGATCATGACATATCCCAACCAATTTACTGTCAATGCAACCCTTCCCAAAAAAATTGCGAAACAGAAACCGCTCGCCGGGTTTTTAAACATGGAGTAAGGTGAGGCCGACTTTCAATCAACTAAAAATCGTAGTTGAAAAATGTTAGTGATTCATTTGCTACCAGAGACTCTTCTCAGTGTTCAGTGGATAGCCTTTATGGCGAGTTTTTGGGACAAAATTAAAAAAAGCAAAAAACTAAAAAATTAAAAAAAAAAACACTAATAATAAAAAACACAACTCCATGAATCAATAGGAAGATACAGGTCTTCAAGAAGAAAACAGAGGGCGTTCAATTCCTTCAGAAGAGCCCCAATCAGATACTACCGTAGAGCCTTTTCATGATTTGCTTAGAATTACTCCAAAAGAATCTAGATCCTTCTGTATGAATTTTTTAATTCCATTTGTTCTGAGTCATCCAAAAACTTTTGACATGCATGAAATGCCTAAAGAATGACACGATTGGTATACCTTCACTTAGAAAACCGTGGCATATCTTGAGCTAAACATCTTGCCAAAGCCATATACCAAATACACAATTTCATCAGTATTCACACACAGGAGAATGATAGTTTACCATACTTACCTGGCAGCCCTTTTCCCACCATTCCCGACTTTCGTATTTCCGTTGACGGTGTCATACGTTGCTTTCTGACCTAAATCCCCACAAAGCTAGTGGCCCTGACCGCGGGTATCACCATCCCCGCCAGAAAGAATTTTAAAGGTTGCTGCTGAGGAAATAGCCCCGGCCTACTATGCATTTTAACAGAAATCCTTCAAAACAACTGGCGAGATAACCGTCTAACCTGGCTGCGTGCTAACTATCCCCCTATTTAAAAAAGTGACCGCACCAGACCCCAGTACTTATCGTCCTGTTTCTTCTCTTACGGTCAATTTGCAGTAAACCTTAGAACATATTATAGCATTCCCAAATCATGACCACTTCGACAATCATTCTCATTCCTCTGATAAACAACTGGTTTTAGAACAAAGCATTCAGTAATCCCAATAGTCACCTTAAAAATGCCTGGCCCTTTCCCTCAACAATAAATCACAAACTGACATGATCATTATGGATTTTTCAAAAGCTTTTGACACACAACCGTCCCCCACAACCGGCGTTTGTTCAAAAAATCCTATTATGGCAACCAATAAAACCTTTTGATCTGGATATTCAAATTTTCTCAGCACCGAGCAAAGAGAGTCGTTGTCGGTGGTGAGCACTCGGGCTGGGCAAGATGTTTTGGTTCTGGCGTCCTCAGGGCAACGTGCTTGGCCCCTCCTCTTTTTAGCCTATTGATGACTCCCTGACATTTCAATTCCAATGTCCGTTTAGTTGCCGTGATTGGTGGTGGTGTAACAGTCAAATCATTAACGACCTCGACCACGCCCTTTTACATAGAGAGATTTAAACACAACTTCATAAATGAGGAGGACTTGCAAGTTATTTAAAAAACGCAAAAAAAATCTTTTACATGAGACTTACCCCACCGTCGTAACCCCAACTATTTAATTACACCCTTGGAGGTCATGCTTGAAGAAACAAAACAACATAGTTATCTGGGGCACCATTTAAAAAATTATCATGGACAACCACATATTAACAACATCATATATCATCAGCTAACCGTACTCTGGGCTGTTTTCAAGACGAAATCTCTACTCCTGTTCCAAACCCATAAAAAGGTACAGCCCTACATGGTCTTGCAAAAAAAAAATATACCACTCTATGGTACTCCCACTCAGTCTGGGATCCTTATCAAAATGAATCATCGAAAATAGAAATAAGTCCATAAACGGGGCTTCCCGGTTTGTTACAAACACATACAAGCAAATCTGTCCCGTATCACCAAAATTGTTAAGGACATAGACTGGGATACGCTCCAACAAAGGAGAACAGCTACCAGGTTACACTAACTGTACTTTCATCACAATGCCAGGCAGGGCCAGCTGGCCTTGCCGGTGGATCGCTTACTCCAATCAATCGCGGCACACTCACCCAGATGCCTATCAAGTAAATACAGAGCAACAAATACTGTTATAAATTCAGCTATTTTCCAAGGACAGTTGTGGACTGGAATAATTTAATCACCCCAAATCATACAAAATTGAATCATCCAGCATTTCAAGACGCTGTCATAAGTCTGCTACGTCAGACTAGTAATATCTCCATGCGCACATCATCCCTGCGTGTTTGGCTCCACAAGAGCGTTAGGCAGTTATCTAACAGAAACAGAACACAGTCCAAGATAAAAATCACCACGATTTCTATCTGTCCCAACATTTGGAATCCTATTTTTTTGATTCCCAGCACTTTCGCTTCAGACGACAGTAGAATAATTACCGCTCACTCTGCTCACATGGAATCCCGGTGTGAAAGAGATTGGTCCGGCAGGAACCACTTCCGGGCTCCAATGGACGACACGGAATAAAGCGTGAAAACTATGTTACGTGAAGAGTACAACTCCCGATTGCCCTATTGTTCACCATTGTTCCCGGACTGGTGAGACCAGGCGGACCATATCGCCTGCCACACCGGCATGGAATTGAAAATAATCAATCCCTGGCACTGTGTTAAGCATAAATCTACCATTATTGTAATAAAACTAGCTAAAACCATACTGTATAGCTGAGTACATTGCTATGCCAGCCTCAAGTCCTCAGTCACAAGATACTATTACTTCACCCCGCTAGATTTCCCCTTTGTAACAATAATCATTACTCATCATCATGCTAAACATACCCTTACACTATAGAGCTGACGGGTGGCAATTAAATTCACAATAAATTACATCAGTCTGAATTATATCACTCCCATATTAACTTTATGGGGGAAAAATTCCTTGATCTTGCCAATGTTTTGATCTTAAAGCATAAACAAGTTGACTCAGTTTACAAGTTACTGGCATTCCCCATCACCTGTCCTAGTGTCAACACCGGTGCATCTCTCACACATCACTAGGGGTATCCCCTCCCTCTTTTTTATAGTACCAAGTACTTTTCCTGTGAAAATCTTTTCTCATATAACATTGTAAATCTAATATTTTTAACAGAAAATGGAGTCAATATAACAAATGAACATTTCCCTCTGCAACACAGGGAAAAAGTTTGATTGCCATGATAAAAATTAAGAGCTTCCGCCTCTTCGCGCGGAAGGGGTGATACCCCCCTCCCCCTCCGGCCCCCACCGCCCCCCCGCGACTCTACGGCTGCGCCGGGCTGTTACGAGCCATTACATCACAGCATTTTAAAATTTATCTTGGCAACCCCCCCCCCCCCCCCTCCAATGAGGTCTGGATCCGCCCCTGGTTGTACACATCGTGATGTCACCCACTGTTACCAATGTTATATTGGCATAACTTGACACAAGGTATTATGGGACGTAGTGATTACTCGATTCTTTCACACGTGGCCACAAATTACAATGGAATAGGTGCTTAATTTGGAGATTTAGATTACATTCGATCGATTCAATCATCAATAACGCAGCTAGACGAAGTATTAAGAATGCAATCATGTACAGATAATGACGTTACCAGCTATTAAAACTATACCAGGTGGACATAATGTATCATGGGATAGGACTCGATTCTTCCAACGTGGAAATCTCGCAAACGAGCTATCGACGTCAGCGGTTGCTATTTTTTTCCATTTAGTTTCGGGGGTCGCAACGCCGACTACCCAAGCAAAGATGTCTTCTTACAAAATACATCATACGTATCCTCCATTACAAATATACCTATATCCCTTATATATTATATACAGGTATATATAATATATTTACACGTAGAAGAAGTCAAAACCGAAAAAAAAAAAAGTAAAATAATTAAAAAACCTAAAAAATCAAAAATTCAAATTAAAAATTAAACCCTTGCACCAAGTAATGAAGTGAGAACAGGGAACATCCAGCCACTTGAACTGGTTGAAACCATCTCCGAAATAGGTACATCGGAGCGTCAAAAAACAACTTACGCAGATTTTATTCCTTCTTCAAAACACTTCTATTCAAAAGGATCTCTCGACAATCACTTAAGAATTCCGATGTTGAAACAATGTCTTCAGATTTCCGATATAATGCATATTAATCAAATAATAGACCTTCTCCTTATACATCCCGTTTCATTATCATCCTACAAAGTCCTGGCAATTTGCAATGGTCGAACCTAAACAAATAAGTAAGTAAAACAAAATGCTACACTATATAGACAAAGCGCACGACGACGACGGAAAGCAATATGAGAGGGACGTCCCGCCCTCATAAAAAAACAGGCACAAACTATAAAAAACTAATAACAAGGCCACCAAAAGAGAAAAACAAAGTGCGTAGCACAAACTTTCATACACCCCTTGTATCAATGGTGTGCCCTTATAAAGCATACTCCTAATTGCAGTAAGCTGATTCTACCATTACAAAAGTACATGAAATTGGACTTTACAATGTGACGTAGTTTCTTGTATTGATAATCAATGTTGTCTTAACCTGAAAAGGTTTACAAAAGAAAATTGAAGTGTAAAATTGTCCATTTTGCATGTGGTACCGAGAAAGGGTTTTTTTCAAGCTCTGGAATGGTTGTGAATTCTAACCCACTCATCTGATTACCTGAGGTTAAGTCTTGTTCTAGACTTGAAGGGTCTTGCTCAGTGAATATTAGCACGTTAAAATGCTGGTTCACTTGTTGACACTTTATTCGAATTTTGGGGACTATGCATTTACATGGAAAGTACACATGAATATAATGTACTGACTGATGCATTTTGTAGAGTCCCATGTGTACGTCAAATATTAACTGCCATAGCTTCAATAATATCTGTTTCACTCTCATTGTTTAATCCTTGAACACGGCAAGCGATTCCAGTCGCTCAACGATCCAAATTTTGTCATATTTTGTTTCAAAAGGTCAACATTTTCCAGGGAATATTCAGAATCAGCATGAAAAATGCATCTAAGATAGTCCAAACAAGCCTAGTCTTTGCTGATATTCTTTTTAAATGGCTCTCCAAATGATCTGCAAGCATTTGGGATGCCATCTCTAAAGCCACTGACTTATGTGCTATAATGTATACAAAATTGGCCCGTTTTGATAGGATTAAGCTAGCTACTTCTATCAGATTTTTGGCAGTTCTTGGCAGTTTCCTTCAAAGAAGGGTGACCAATCCAAAAACTCACAACTTTACCCCATCAAAATTTTGATTTTGGTATCACAAGGAAGATTATATTTTTCTCATTAATCCAGTGAAATTTTAAGCCTGGGAAATGTCTCCTTTTGATGTTATGAACAAAAACGTCTTCAAATGCAGTGGATCACATCAGCTCACACACACTGTCCTATGGGCCAATTTGGTACCCAATAAATCCCTATCACGACCAAAATTCACTAAAACTCACTGAGCTGAAGCTAGAAAATGCACCAAGTCCAAAAAGATGCGACGACGTCATCGTACAAACACACATATGGGCACGAAATTACTGGCCGGGCCAGTGACGCCCTCGTGGCTTGCCATCCCTGGTCATGGGACCGGTGCACCAGGGGCCTCGGGTTCAGATCCCACCCAAGACGTGCAATTTTCTTTAGCTTCTATTCCTTTACTCCTTCCTCTCGGGAGAAAGCAAAACAGTGTTAGGGTTTAACAGTTGGACCAATTTAACTTCCAATCTGTAATCAGATGTTTTTTGTGATATGCTTCCATGTGAGAGAGAAAATATAATATGTAAAATCAGACTATAATCGGATCACCCACCCACTAACATTTATTAGCTTTAACCACCGCAAATGGTGTTTTCCCACCTTTCCACTTAGCACCAAAAAAAAGACTAATAAATTTTACACATTTATTGTGCTCGTTTTCTTTTACTGTACTCCCTACCCTCCACAACAATATTAGTATATTATGGACCTCAAATGTTTGTTTGGTTTTTTTGGGCTCTTGGGCATGTTCCTTAATTATTAACAACATTTTTTATGAAGACTTCATATTTCAAACAAGACCTCTTATTAAAAAGTACCAATTTCAAACATGGGATCCTCAAACTGTAAAATTTTAATTGGGAATGGGCCCACTAATTTGGATGGATGTGATCACCGACATACAGTCTGAACTCTAAGTGTGCCCAAATGGCTTTAGGCATGCATTGCAACACACAACATATTACGATAACCTGTTAAATGTAAAATGGTTTGATTAGATAAACAGGCTAATTATTTACTTCACTCATTAGAGTGCTAGCACCACTGTCATCATGGTAGGGAGGAATGTCTGTATGAGCCCCCTGGACCACCCCTAGCTCAACGTCCACGCAAACCAGAATCAAAGTTGACTGATCAATTTTGTTATTACACTCTCCCCCTGACTGGCAGTCATTTGAACTCAACACAAAGGTAAATGGAGATTATAAAGATGCGGGTTACAGAGCCGCTTCTCTCCTTCTAAATCAATTTTTTTTTTAAAACTTCTTTCCAAGGGTGAATAAGCCTGCCAAAAACTCGTCCCAGCCAGCATGCGTTGTCCCCACATAACCCGGTTAAGACAAACCACCGCATACAAGTTTGAGCAGGAATGATATTTCGCGGGAGACTTAAGTGCTTATGTTAGTCTATGAAGATCCGAAGCTTTCACTGAAATCTTAAATAAAGGTTACATCGGTGATTTGCTAGCCAAAATAAAAAAAAAAATCGTCAAAAATCAGATTTTTTTTGCCATATCTTTATAGGTACAGGGATCCTAACACACCAACCAAGTGATAGAACCAAAAGCAGCCTAATAATATTTTTTGAAAAACTGCCCAACGATTGCGGACATCTTTGTGGACCTTTTTTCACCCCACCCCCTGTGATTTACGGGCCTGATTGTATCGCTGCTGTAATCATTTACATTCTTTACAGCTGGAAAAAAGATTAGGGATTTTTTAGAATTATACCAACAAAAGATTCTCAAAATTGCCTATAAAGAGGAAGAGAAAAGAATTTCAGTTCCAAGATATTTGCTGAAATGTGTTGTCCCATTTTATATATTTTAAAAAAGTGTAAGAAAGTTGTGTGTGCATTTCCATTTTTTCTTGAATTTCCACAACAACGAACAGGATACAAGATAATAATGGAAACATTCCAAAACTATATAAATCATAAGGTTTTGGTGTATTCTAATCAAATAAGGGGATAATTTAGGCATCCTACATGCATTTCCTTTATTCTTGACTGTAGTCAAAAGATTTTGATTATGTTTTGGTGGTCATGGTGGAGCTTTACTTAGCTTGAATTGTTGCATCCATTTTGCTTATATCATCATTGGTATTACTGCATGGGTATCACCCGCTATTTTCCAATTTTGGCTGGCTGCGAATGTTCACAGTATAATTACCAATTTGAATTTTTTTCTTCATTTATAGCCTCTACCGGTCGTGTAAGTTATGATTTTATCAGCAAAATACAGACCCTCTTTCTATGCATAACTTTTGAGGTCCCACGTTTGATAAAATCTTCTACAGCATTACAATTTCCTTGAGCTTTTGATTTTTAAGAAAATCTGTAATTACGTAATGTGAAAACTTTCCAAAATACCAGAATATAAAATAGCTAGATGTTATACATCTCAAGTTTGTCACTTTCATATCATTACAAGTCTACTGAAATAGACCTTTTGAAAATGAAGTTTGCCGAACATGATGACCCCGACAAACATCCTAACGGGCCATCACATGCAGCTGTTGGGTGCAGCACTTGCGCGTATTTCACCTTTGCGTAATGTGCATAATTGGCAAGTGCTTATGAATTGAAGCATATAAGAAAGCCAACATACATTGAATTTTGCTCGGAACATTTCCAATGTTCATTTGAAAAGGTCTAGGAAAGAATTTTGAAATGTGCCCACCACTCTATGAATTTGGCAGCCTCAACAGAATAAACTGCATGTTGAAGGATGTGGTGTCAGAATACTGAATTCATCCCAAGGTCTATTACAACTCTTAACATGCACACTAATCCTCATTCCTCCTGGCTATACCTTGACTGTCTCTTCCATCAGTGACCACATAACTAAACTCTACTTAACTATAGTTTTGTTTTCTCACAGGTACTGTAGTCAATGAACTCAGGAACAGGTAATGAGCTTTCAAGTCCCAGAGTATCTCTCACACTCCTCCCCACAAACCTTTAAAGTCCTCATAACCTGGAATTCTGAATGTAACTATCAGATTCTAACCAGACTACTTTATACCTGATGCTCAGACTTTATGGAATTTCCCTATTAAAAGTTGCTTATTGTAAAAGCAAATTGCCTTTATTTAATTTATTATAGCTCAAACATGCACCTTGAACTCTCCTTAGGCTCCTTTTTCCGTTTAACATTGTTTTGACAAATTGTTGAAAAGCATTGAAAACAATTCTACAAAAACAACCTCCCTACTAATCTTCTCGTGCTATCCAATTATCCAAACTTGACAAGTCAGTTGTACAAGTGAACGAACTGCAGTAGCTCTGCTCAGCCTTCCCCGTTGACCATCAACGCCCACATAACCAACCCCTAGTGGCCACAGGTTCTCTCTGTAATCACACACAAAAATAGGCAGATATTGAACTCAGCCACTGGTAATGATGTTATCACACTCCAAAGTGCCTCCCTATTCTCTGTGCGACATTACTCTTTTCAAACCTTCAAGTTCCCATAACCTGGATACATTATCAGACAGCACACTAATCCAAGCAGACTGATATTGAAGCGAGTCTTTTCCGCAAATTGGCACGATACCTTCGACTTCGCCAAAGTGTTGGTTAATTTGCTGAGCGTCGTGCATGCTCAGGCATAACTTGCTGGAATAATCTCTACATAATGGGAGAAAATGTTTGGCTTTTGACATTAACAGGGGCTACTATAGCCCGAGGCCATAAGACTGGCTCATTAAGACGTTATTTTTTGTCACGTGCGACTGTGTATAGTTGTTGCCGCGTGCACAAAAAGGTCAGGGAGGTAATCCTTCTTTTGCAACTTGAGAATTTGAAACCCTAGGTTAAGGGCACAAAGTAAACTGCTAACAAGGAAACTATCATTTCACCTCACAAATGAGATTAGGAGATGCAGAGCTTAAATTTCTGCATCAAATTTCCAAAACAGACACATAAATGCAAATATTTAGGTCTACATGCACTCCATAATATCAGAAGAAAACAGCGGAAATCAAGATGAGGAAGATGATGATATTGCAAGAGGGAGTGGAAGAGGATGATATTGGAGGAAGAGGGAGAAAATCTAGGAGGAAGAGGGGAGGAAGAGGTGGAAGAGGAAATGGAAGAGGAGGAAAAAGAAAAAAGGAAAGAGGAAAAAGAAGAAGAGGAAAGAAGAGGAAGAGGAAAGGGAAGAGGTAGAAGAAAAAGAAGAGGGAAGAGGAGGAGGAAAAAGGAGAAGGAAAAAGAGGAGTGGTCAAAGAGTGGTCAAAGAGTGGTCAAAATAATGATAGCAACAAAAACAATAATGAATTTGGTGGTGGTGGTCGTGGTGGTGGTGGTGGTGGTGGAGATGACATTCACTGAGCCATTAAAGTCTCAATTTCCATGGCACGGTTCAGCAACTTTCCTTAAGTTCCCGTGTATTAGAAAATACACCCCTGTTTTTTTTGGGTATGATATTCTGATACCCAGATCACAAAAGGAAAGTTCATGTCAGTACTCTGTACAGTATAACCACTGAACGGTGTCTTTGTTGGATGAGCATATTGTAACTCATAGTTGACTAGTGTGAGAATGATAATAACAATGATGAAAGACATGACAAACCAGACAACCCCCCTAAACCCGGACAACCCCTTTAACCCCAGACAACCCACCTTAAACCCAACAATCCCCCTTTTAAACCCAACACCCCCTTAAGCGGACAACCCCCCTAACCCGGACAACCCCCCTTAAAACCTGGCACACCCCTAAAAACTCGTATTGCAACCACATTCTTAAAAACCACACCAAGCCCCCCTTACGTCCAGACAACCCCCCTAAACCCGGACAACCCCTTTAAACCAAGCCACCACCTTAAACCCCAACATCACCTTAAACCAACAACCCCCTTAAAGCTGGGGACAACCCCCCTGAAACCCGGACAACCCCCCTTAAACCTGACAACCCCCCTTTAAACTCGTGCAACCCACTAAAACCACAACAAGCCCCCTTAAGCCAAGACAACCCCCCCTTAAACCCCAACAATCCCCTTACAGTTAAGACAACCACCCTTTAAACCCGAGACAACCCCCCTTAACATAGAAACCCAACCTTCAACCCCACAACCCCCCTTAAAGTGGACAACCCCCCTTAAACCCAGACAACCCCCCTTAACATGGACCAAACCCCCATTACACTCCGTGCACCCACCTTTAAACCAAAAACAAGCCCCGTAAGCCCAGACAACCCCCTATTTTAAACCCAACAATCCCTCTTAAAACCAACAACCCCCTTAAAGCTGACACCCCCTTTAAACCCGGACAACCCCCCCTTAACTCGTGCAACCCACTTAAACCCGAATCAACGCGAGAGGACATGATTCCCCACCCACTCCATCAAGTGTCATCGCAAAATGCGAATTTAGGGATCGTCAGATGGTTTGTTCACAAGCTTTTTGGGTAAAAATACCCCCAAATTTTTTGAAGCTCATTAATTAGCAAATGAGGTACCTAATTAGCATATGCCACGCCCATAAGCTACTCAGATGAAGGTCATGGCAGTCCGATCCACCCACCAAGTCACATCACCAGAACCCTTATGGGTCTCATGTTATCATGTTCACAAGATTGTTGGGTAAAAAACCCCAAATAAAACTCATTAATTATGCAATTAGGTACCTAGTTAGCATATGCCACGCCCTAATCTAATCAGATGAAGGGCATGCAGTCCGATCCCACCACCCAAGTTACATCACATAAACCTAGGGGCTCATGTATCGCGTTCACAAGGATGTTGGGTAAAAATACCCCAATTAATCATTAATATGCAATTAGGTACCTATTAGCATATGCCACGCCAATAATCTAATCAGTGAAGGGCATGGCAGTCCGATCCAACCCACCATGTTATCGTGTTCACAAGATTGTGTGGACGCCGCCGACGCCGACACAGACGCCGCCGCCGCCTTCCTTGACTAATAGCAAATTCTCCCTTCTGCTTTTCAAGCCAGGGGGATAAAAACCAATCAAAACAGTTAACTAAAATATAAAAAACTAAAGAATATGTCTATCCCGGGAAATACACAAAATATTTTGATGAGAAATTTCAATTGCTTTTTGTTCGAGTTAATAATCCATACTATAATATATTACTCAATTGTGACTCAACATCTGTGGCAGTTTCTAATTCTCAGTCAAACATGTTATCGTTAAACACTTTAAACAAGTTAAACACGCACATCACTATATTAGACAAATATATAGAACAATACAAAACTGATGAATTTTTGTTTTTCATGTTACTCCCATAACATGATTGATGTCAACCATCAAACACCTTTTTTTGGTTGAAAAAAAAATACACCTTGTAACATGCTGGTGTTGCATTTAGCCAATTATGTTGTATTCCCAACCAACAAATTTTCTCTCCCCAATATTAAAATGCCCGTTACCAACACTTTAATAGATGTCTACAATAACGCCGGACACATTATTTAACCTGAATGTTGATAAGTGTATTAACAGAATGAGATGAAATGACTGGCAGGAGGACATGATGATGGGCATCGGGATTAGTGCTGGCAAATAATTCCAATGGCTTTCATCCCAGGTGCAAACAATTGCGTTCCGAAAATCAAATTATGCTTTCAGTCAGCCGGTGAGTGAAGGGCATTGACCGCCTGCTGGCTGCCGGATCCCAGCAAAAAAAAGTCTGCTGTAGAAGTAGCTGATTAATTTTCCTACATCACATTTGCCGGTTTTATTACAACATAATTTTGTATCATGGGGTTTTCATGGATATTGACCATCTGTAACTGCATACCATTAAGGATCGGGCTGCTGGCCAGATCCGCGTAGAAACTCTTCACACTCTTGTTCATCAGAACGACGGCCTTTATGCAATCATGCATGCTGTGCGAGTGGTGTGGTAATTTGAAACACATTTTTTCATTACTGTATGATAATGTTTAATAAAAAAAATGTTGAACTGTTTTAAATCGGAACTTCTGAGGCTTTCGCATCAAATAGCACAAGTAGCAGAAACACCGCATCATATACAAATGTAGAAACATCTCACACTTAGTCACACCCTATGCTTTTCCATTAATTTTGCATGCTTTATAGTTTCTATTATTAAAATTAAAATAATAGTTATTTAATATATGGGGTTTTAAAATCCTTTATGTGGTATTGATTTGAACCACATCAGGAATATTTAACAAAATATGGCAAAATATATTAAAGATTGACTCAGAGATTTCCCAAGGATGGCACCCTCAATTTTCGGACAAATTATGTTTTCTGCATCTGCATAATGCTTGTCTACAAACTAATCACTGTGTGAAATAGCTTAGCTCAATTCGATGTCCTTTCAAAATCACAACTTTTTTTTAAATTCCAGATCTGGAATTTTGTTATACACGGTACCCTATGGAACTATCGTACTATACATAAATGTTTACTGCATCAAAACAAGAAATCAATTATTCACATTGGGCCTAATGTCAAGGATGTTCAACTCTAACAGAAAGGAATATGAACTTGTGTGAAGACCTCAATAAAGGTCCGATTGTCATGCTGTCATTCATTTTTTCAAAATTTTTACATGCCATACAAAAACTTCCCCAAAAGCGGTCAACCCCACTAGCTCGCTCACTCGCGCACACGCAGTCGTCGCACACACACACATGACCCTACGCACCAATTTGTTACATGAGTACCATTCAAACAACTAGACTGCTTGAACTCAAAATTTGTAAACGAGATGTTTAGGTGATATACTTCCATTTGAGGGAGAAAACATGACATGAAAAATTGGACCATGCTTGGGTCATCTACTATTAAAACACACTTTGATAATCTCTTGATCAATAAAGAGGCCTGTATGAGTTTTGAAATCAATAAGCTCTTAACCAGATATCGACCAGGTAAAATATGAGTTAAACATCAAATCATTTCAAAACAACACCTCTGAACTTGTCCATAAATTCTGCACATTCACATAATCCTTGCATGTTTTTATTCATAATCACTTCCATTCATAAATAAACCTATAACATTTTCAGAAACGCAACCAATATCCACAACTTGCACATAAAATGTCAACCTTTGAGGGGAAAAAACACCTCTTTAGCATTCTCATTTTCAGAGCAAATAGAAATAGTTCCCATATACCACCAGAGGGCCGGGATTAATGCAGAACACTCTCATATCATTTGCAAAAATGGGAAAATGCCCAATAGATCAAACATTTTGGTTACATGAATCTTCAAGCATGAAATGCATAGCTATGTTAACATTTCATTCCATAAATAATAAAGTAAAGCAGGGAAAGAAGGGACAGATGGAAGAGGATAAGGAGATACGACATAGCCTAAAGGACGAGGATGTTTGATTTGGGTTATGGAAACAATTGGCTAACTGGGCAGTAAGAAATCACTTGTGGGGGAAACCGATCACCTTTCATAAACTACAGTTAACTTATGCTATTCTGGGGGAGAATAAAAAATCCTTATAAAGTTAACATGCACACTGAAACAAGGGCAGTATATAAATTAGAAATAATATTGGTGTCTTGGCTAGCACAAAAGGAGAGAAAGTTAGTTGTTATTTTTCTGCAGCTCAGGCTGGTGTGTGTAAGCTCTGAAAAAAGGGACGGTATATTATTTCATTTCTTACTTTTCAGTTAAACAGCTTTGGTTTGTGATTCAAACAATGGTATTTAAAGGTGCAACGAGAGATTTCAAATATCTGGTGTCCATAAAAAAAATCAAAAGTACTGATTTTTACCCTGATGAAAAGCTTTCAATCAAAAATATCCCCATATGAAAGGATTAAGCTGAGAAACGTTTCTTTAGTACAAAAATTGTGAAATTTCTTATTTCGTATAGGAGCAAATACAAAATTCAGCCTATGTTTTACATTGAAATAAAAGCAATTGAAAATCACCTTTTTCCTCTCCTTTAAGACATTTCTGTAGCCAAGTACAAGGTAAGAGTGTCTAATCAATATGAAATTACTATTCTTACATAATATTTGGGTGCCTCAAAATCTCTTGTTGCAACTTTAATTTCCTATAGGCCTAGCTGTTAAATATTCACTTGTTTCTTGAAAATGTCTTTCTTTGCAAAATAATATTTGTTCAGACTTTTGTTACACAAAACAAGCATAGTTTTCTATTTGTAAAGCACAATGCAGTATACACTGTAAATGACTTAAACAGTATAGCTTGTACACAATAACATTGTGCTAACTGTTGCAAAATAAAACAAAAGTACATCATTTAACATTACAAAAAAGGGCACCACTAAAAGTGAATACACTTTATACCAGTCATCAGGTAATACTATTCCTTGGAAATAATTTGATAATTTTTGTTGGTAGAAAGAGTAACAGTAAGGTCACACTCTTTTTTCCTGAACACACTTTAGTACTACTGTAGACATAATGGATACCTGATAGGCAGTTTTACCCATATAATCAATTGTTCAGATACCACCGTAAAAAGAATTAGACCAGTATCAATTGGGGAGTTATTTTACTTCAGTACCCTACTTTCTTTTGTAATCTAATGTCCTCAAGAGTCAGGCTTCAATGAGCAAACCCCCAAGCAGCTCACCACAAAGAATAGAAATATTGTGTACAAGCTTCCACCACCAGCAGACAACAGCGAACATGTCACAGGTCAAAATCTCAGCCTTCTGGGGGAAAATTGTGTCTTTTGAAGACGCTGCCACCTCGCTGATAATAGAAGAAGATGACACAACCGTATACATTATGTACCCATCCTTCACATTTAATAAGTAACTAATAAACCGATCACGCTACTTGTCAAGAAACCGCCAACCGAAATCCATCAGGTTCTCTCTCGCTCTCTCTCTACTGCCATCGTCGCTCAATTTTCCTTAGGGTTATACAAAATGCAAAGATGTGAGTCACACCGCCAATGTGTAACTAACCGTATTGAGACTTTGTGCCGCATTTCCGTGGACCAGGGGGAAATGGGAACGTGGATTGGCCTGCCACAGGGAGCCTTCCCACAGCATTAAATGTAGTGATTGCCTTTCATATCCGATGAGGACTTCTAATAATACTACATCATGCTCCAATACGCTCAGTTTACATGGTTTAGGGGACACAGTTCATTGACCGACATACACCAGTGTACCAACAAGTTGGCTCTGACTATGAGTTTGGGTACCTGTAGGACATGCAAATTGTCCAGGGGAGTATCACGAGACTCAGTTTAGGGGACGCAGTTCATTGACCTACATACACCAGTGTACCAACAAGTTGACTCCGAATATGAGTCTGCATACCTACAAGATATGCAAATGGTCCTCAGGCATACCCATCACAAGCCAGATATTGCACCTGCCTAAACTGTCATAAGCTTTCCTTCATCTCCACCGAATCCATATCACCGTGCTCTCTACCTGTAAAATAGAACCTAAATCGTATCGTAACATTTATCTCTACCTTATGGGTTTGTCCAGTGGGTAATCATTGTTCAACAGTACAAAATAAAACCTCACCTTATCCTACTGCCTTGGGTCATTCTACACATGTATATTTTCAAATGAAGAAACAGTCTCACCTGAAACTAAGTTAACTCGGTATCTTAACGTTTATCTCTACCTTAAAGGGATGACCATTGGATAACACCTTTATATACTCAAAACCAACTGTATCCAGGTGACTCATTCCCCAATGATGTTTTCAAATAAAAATACACTCGCCTGACAACCCTAAACAGTAACTCATCATCTAGGGCCTATCTCTCCAAGGTGGTCCAGCACCAGCAGGTAATCATTGGACAACATACTTAATATGAAGCAAACCCTTTCTTTATCCCACTGACTTCGGTCATTCCCCGCCAATATATATTTTCAAATGAAACAAACACTCACCCGAGGTGTTGGAATCTAAATCAGAATCTCCGTCTTACAGGGTTGTCCAGTGGGTAATCAGCACTAAAACAAAACCCAGAGGGTGTATTGAGTCAATCCCACAATGCACCAGTTTGGGAAATTTCACCTGAATACCTTTATGTGACCCCATAAAAATCCTATTCTTAACACATAAAAAACCTGACTTTTACGCTCATTTTAGCCCACAAAGCGTTAGTACTTAGGGAATTTTTAGCATGATTATGAAATGTCTTGTGGTTCTTAAACTTTTGGAACACTTTAAATTCCTAAGTACTGACATGTGTTTAGCACAGCACAGTATAGGCTCATTGTAATGCATTATGGGATTGGTTCAAAACACCCTCTGAACAAAACCCTTCTCCTGGTGGCTTAGGTCATTTCCCCACTGAAATACATTTTCAAATTATACACCCACCTGAGGTGCTAGAACCTAAATTAATACATCAACATCTATCACTCTCAACTATGCCAGTATTTAAACACAAACCTACCTGTTTCAGACCAAATCCATGTTCAATTATTTCTACTCATCCACCTTGATACCACACTGTGCACTGTAAATCTACCTGGTTCTTTCACTGCATTATGATTTCCCGAGCCAGCGATACATCTATGCGGTCAGTTCAGTACATCCGTAAATCTATGCATATCAGATATAATACCGTATGTATCTTGGGAGATATGAGAATGCTGCAGTTGGTGGTGATGGTAACTTATGAATATGGTGATATGACAGGAGCATTTACAAACTAATTCAATGTCTTTGGACACAGCATATTATTTTAGAAGTTTCATCGGATGCTTGTACATATTGTTATCATTTGGCAAATTTATCAAAAGTAAAAGGGATTTCTAGCCAGTTGCACAGAGACCTATTTTTTCCTTCTTATTACAGAGATGTAACAGAGATGTCCCATTTCCTGAAAATCCAAAATTTGAACCAATGGGAAGGCCAAATTTTAGCATAGCATCCGGTGAAGCTCCGGGAACGTATTTTCTTACACGATTTTAGGGTACAAGACCCCTTCTCTGAAGTAAATTGGTACTTAAAACCTGTGTTTTTTATGCAGTTTTACCTTTATCAATAACAGTTTGATCTCAGAAATTGAAAAAAAAATAAAAATTTATTTATGGCCAAAAATCTGGAAATAAAGAAATTTCCAGAAAATTTACATCTGTTTTTAGGTGCAAATATCTAGATAGATTTTGGTATAATTTGCACACTTACATGGTTCAGTCAAAATAAGAAATCCTATACACACAATGTTCTGAATCACAACATTCCCACAGTTGGAAACCATGTAAATATGATTTTTATCTTCCATGTTAAGTATTTCAAATTTCCAGATATTTCTTGAATAGTGTCACCTGCTTTCACGATCCACCTTTCCTTCACTCACATGACCCTATTGAGGTGAAATTTCCCCAAACTGGTGCATTATGGGATTGACTCAATACACCCTCTGATGTACGGCTTTTTGTTTGCAATGATTTTTTTATGGTCTTATATCAGTTCAATTCAAAATAACAAAATGGGTAGTTGGGCAGATTGTAGAATAAAAAAATATACACAAAGCACACAATTAGGACAATGACTATCGCCTAACCGTCTCTCAAGGACAACAGATAGACCAATTGACATGTCGTAAAATATAAGCGAAGAAACTTGAAACCAGGAGAGGCGAGAAAATCTTATGGCGAGACAAAAATAACAGCTTTCATAGCAATTACACAGATGGATGACCAAGTCAACTACACAGGAAACTAAAGGTGCCACATTAGGAAAGCTTTCACTATGGCTGCTTTAGATAATGAATAATTTAAAAATTGTCTTTTGACAATTCTCAAATAAACAGATGAGAGTATTACAAAAATACAAATTTCTGGGATCTGTAGTAGGACACTACAATTTTTATCACAACTCATGAATATCACACAAAATAATTTTGTTACCCCCATACTTTCATCTTTCAGCATTAATAAATCCATTGATGACTGATTCCGTCAATCAATATTAATAGAAAACAGATGTGATCCCAAGCATGTCTGCTCCCATGTCTGTTGGACTCACAAACCTATCAACCCCAAGTTGTTAAGCAGTGAATCATGTGACCATCAACCACACAAAGCACATACTTCTGAGGACAGAACACAAAAGAATTTTTTTTCAAACAAAGGTCCTCTGAAGTATAACAAATGTCCTCTGAAGTATAACAAAGGTCCTCTGAAGTATAACAAAGGTCCACGGAAGTATAACAAAGGTCCACAGAAGTATAACAAAGGTCCACAGAAGTATAACAAAGGTCCACGGAAGTATAACAAAGGTCCACGGAAGTATAACAAAGGTCCACGGAAGTATAACAAAGGTCCACGGAAGTATAACAAAGGTCCTCGGAAGTATAACAAAGGTCCTCGGAAGTATAACAACAGGCTTTATTTCAGGTTTGGCTTTATGACCGAGAACAGAGTATAAGGTCATACAAAAATGTGTGCACTCGCACACACACACACACACACACATACACAAACCACACACACACACAGTACTCTATATGCTCTTATCCTCACAAACCAATTTTGAATTATAAAAATCTGCTTTTGAAGCATTCCAATTTTGATATAAAATTGGATCGATTAAGATCAAATTAATTGGTCGAGCTATGAGTTGCAAAAATATTGGGCGAGACGTAGTCGAGCCCAATATTTTAAAACTCATAGCAAGACCAATTAATATTGAGCGTAAATCATCCAATTTTATCATTATCATGTCTTGGATCCGATATTTTCACACACTATCTGATTATGCAAACTAAAACCACTAGCAAAATTACCTTATGTACTTTACTATTAACCCTAAATGTATTTTAAATGAAGATGGTAGTACCATTCTTCTAGCTACACACTCTGTCCAGGAAAGACCAAAGTACCACAATGGAGTTGACCAACCAGCCTTCAGATTATTTCTGGTACACTGGTATATTCCGGTCATTCAACTCGTTCATCAGAAATTGAGACCATGGAACTCATGTGTTGAGTGCCTGACATAATGAGCACCACTGAAATTCCTCCACATCTTCCGCCCAATAAGTAGTTTCCGAGCACTTCCCAAGTTCAAAACCCAAAATGGCCATCATCTGCTATGTCTTCCTTCCTCCCTAAGGGATGCCAATTTTTTTTTTTTTTGCCGAGTCCAGAATGACACACTGTCAATTAAGCTTACGGCCACAGCCACATATTCATTGATATCATTATTTAAAAAAGGAACAAAAAATCATCAATTATGAAACCAGGTGCAAAGTTGCTGAGAGGACATCTAAATTTTGTAGAGCCATCAATTTTTACCGTGATTGAAAAGGGACAGGTAACTGTTCATACAAAAGGTGGATGATGCCATCGTTGTTAAAACACCTTATTGATAATTCACCTAGGTGCATTCCGGCAAATTGCCAAATGCATTAATATGGACTACCAATATTGCACTGAATATTTCAAATTGAAATTCACAGACTCTTCACATATCTGCAAATCACTCGCACACACTTCTTCTGGAACGGTAAAGTTCAGATTAATGGAACTAATGTGTCATACCACCATTAACAGAAAACCTCTCTGCGCAATTTGTATTATCAGTATGCATTAAGCAAAGCGCATTTTGCCAAAATAATTTGTAGCAATCACCTGGAATTGCCCCCAAAAACGTTCTGTCTTCAATAGATATCGTCAGGCAAAGCTTGAACTTCAATCTGAAGTTTGTCAAGGTTATCACCTATATCTGAAATATTCTTCAAAGATGTTAATCTATAATATACTATCAGTGATCCACCTGAAAGAGTGGACATATTTGAAATTTGCAGGAATGGACTTGAAAAGTGATAAAGATGAAAGAAAACAGCAGTGTTCAAAGATATTAATCTCCTTCAATTACATGTTGTAGCAAAATGTCCATCGGATGACTAAGATGTTTGATTTTGTCATTATTAGGTTGCATTGGTCCTGCCATTTGCATGTTACAAAAATCTGATATTGATGATTTCTTGTCTTTTCTGATTTAGAAATCATCGATAGTGCCTTTAAAGGGACAGTCAGAGATTGTGGAAAGGTTGGAAGGTGCCCTCAATTTGAGATATGTTGTTGCATATCAGTGGGTTAATGTGTTAATGTGGTCAAACACATTGGGAACCTTTTCTAAGGACATTTCCGGTGCCTAACATGGTTATTTTTGTCGTTTCTGTTAGAACTAGGGGCAAAGTAAGTCATAATCACAAGTTTCTTTGTGAAAGTCACTTTAAATAACATAGCAAGGCTTGAATCTTGGCTACTTTGGAAGAGTTCTTAAGGTGCCACCGAGAGATTGAGACACCCAAAAATAATGTGTCACAATAGTAATTTTATAGACATAGACACTCAATAGATTTCTTACTGGGTATTTGGCTACAGAAATGTATAAAGAGGCTGAATTGTATTTGCTCCTATATGAAATTAGAAATTTCACATTTTTGTACCAAGAAACATTCCTCAAGCTTAATCCTTAAGATGGGGATATTTTTGATGAAGCTGTACTAAGGGCAAAAAATAGACTTTTGATTTTTTAGGGACACTATATGTGAAAATCTCTCATTGCACCTTAATATTTCCTTAAAATATCTTCCCCAATCTTACTATCTCAACAGATAAGCCTGAATTTGTTGAAGTAATTGTAACGTCATCCTTATGGATGACCTCTCTATTCAAATACATGTAAGCTTCATGGTACATGTATATGACAACAATGACAAACCTTAAAATATTGAACTTATTTGCTATGTCATACCATTATTACATGGAAACTTCTCAACAAAAACATGTTCATTTCACTAACTAAAGAGCTTGAATCCATTTACTTATTATGGCATAACACAATTAACTGGAAACATCTTGAATAAGACATGCTATCTTCAGTAGATAGCAAAGATTCAATGTAAATAATTTGATCTGGTGTCATATGGAAATGCCCCAGACAGAAATGTTATCATCAATACATGAAGATAAAGCAAAGCATGAGTTTAATGAATCAATTTGTTACATCATACCACCACCGCTTAGGAATGAGTTTATACTGAAGCTATATGTATCTCCAGTAGATCTGAAAGCTTGAATTTAATTCATTTGATATGCCAAAATGCCATTATCTGAAAATTACTCTGCACAACTTCAGTAGATAGCAAAACTTAAATTTACTAAACAATGCATCTATACTTAAAGGTGCAACGAGAGATTCACATATCAGGTGTCCCTAAAAAAATCAAAAGAACTGATTTTTGCCCTGATGTAAAGCTTTCCATCAAAAATGTTCCCATCTGAAAGGATTAAAGTGAGAAATGCTTCTTTGGTACAATAATTGTGATATTTCTTGTGAAATTTCTGATTTCGTATAGGAGCAAATACGGAATTCAGCCATGTTTTATATGGAAATATAAGCAAATCAAAATCACCTTTTTTCTGTTGTAAGACATTTCTGTAGAAAAATACATGGTAAAATATCTATTGAGTGCCTAATCTATATGAAATTACTAATATGACACAATATTTGGGAGCTTCAAAATCTCTCGTTGCACCTTTAAGCTATCTTCAGTAGATCTGAAAGCTTGTATTTATTAAATTTATTTGATATGCCACAATATGCCTCAAAATTAATCTACAGTCACATCTTCAGTAGACAGCAAAACTTAAATTTACTACACAATTTGTCATACAAAGTACTACTACGACTTGGAGGCATTACATCATCTTCAGTAGAAAGCAAAGGAAACTCTGGATTTACTAAGCAAGTTTATTATGTCACACTTCCACTACATGTTTCTATACAACTATATCATCTTCAGTAGATAGCTAAACTTGAATTCACTGAACTAATGTGTTAGGTTTAAACCACCATTGTCTTGAAATGTCTCATCACAAACATTTTGGTTTAGACATAAATCATCTTCAGAAGATAACACATACTACATGTACACTCACAATTATGTGACTAAGTTTTGTTTTCATATCATCATTTTACATGATAACGGATAACCAAATGCATATCAGAAAGAATTTTTTTGAATTTATTAAAACATATTTCACAATTCTATCTATTATTTCTTTTGATTACATTATATACCAAAACTTCCATACATAAAAACTACCTTCAATAGAAAGCAAACTCAAAATTGATTGTATAATTATTATTTCATTGAAACTGCTGTAAAGTACCTCCAGCAGATAGTAAACCTCAAATCCAATAAGAACTTAATATCTTTATTGTGTACCATGTCACATCTGAAAATCCTGACACACAAACAATTATATTATTTAACTTTGTATGCGTAGGAAAACATAGTCTATTGCAATCTCAATTTTCTGGTTGCCGAATGGAACGGCAGAGTAGTAAATGTTTATAGACAGCAGTTTGAATTTAAATGATTGCGTTCACATCTAAGCTTGTAACAGTTTACTATTTAACTGCAATGGATGGTGGAGAAAGTTGTTGTATAAGTCTTTAATAGAAAGTGTCTTGTTTGACTTAAATTTACTTGATATTTTGCTGTACTAGAACATAATGAATAAAAATTGATTTCCATAAATGTCAAAAAAAACAGCACAGAAATACCACCAGAGAGCATCTACCACAAAGGCCTCGGCCCTGTGCCCTTATTTTGCTACACTAACTATACTTTCCATGGTAGTAAAATGACTTGTCCCCCCCAATTATGTGGCTTTGCTGCAACTGGAATACATTATTATTAATCCCCATCTTACTTAAAAAAAGTCAAACATGCTTCAAGGGTTTCAATTGAATATGAGCTTTCCCTCATGAAATCATGGCAATTTATGTACATTAGTTTGGAAAAATACAAATCATATTTAGCAATACCTCAAAACCTTTCACTACATCCAACTCATTTTGCTGATTTCTCTTATCAATGTAGACACAATAGTGCCTAATTATCACAGTGTTCAAGGTTAACATAAAAATACATCTGTATGTGAATTGATCACAAATGGCTTACTGTTATGAGAACGATCACATGGACATATTGCCCATGTTCCTTGAGTACAGCAACGCTACGAAATAACAATATGAGTTCAAAGGGCAATGATGGTTTAGTATAGACGATGAGATAAAATTTGCCGGAAGACCGACTACTCTAAACTGGCCTCATATTCATATTGGAACATTTAATTAAACATATACCAAGTAAATGGTAGAACAATGTTGGTATGAAATGAAAGATATAGTGCCGGATTTATTGCTTCATTAGTCATATTTCTGATGGAATTGGTATCAACAGAGTCTGCCTGTTTACTTTTATGATTGGAAAATGGTATTGGTCAATGAAATTAAACATATTCCAACTCCTGTTTTTAGAAGGAAAGAAAAGTAAACTAGATTTTTAATTATTAAAAAATTTGTGATTTTGTTTTTGTATTGTTAATATTTAGAAAATAAACGGGTGATGCAGACCTTTATGGGCGAATAATGTGTATGAGGTCGGAAAAAAATAATTTAATGGACGAGGCGCAGCCGAGTCCATTTTTATGTTTTTTCAGGCCGAGGATACACTTATGAGCCCAATAATATATACTGCAAACCCTTATTTCTATTCTTATTACCGAAAACAGCTGATATAATGAGAAAAGGCATTGCGACCCATATTGCAGAATAAGGCATAAATGACCAATCAGAATGCTGCATTTTCAATAATGGCAGCAGAGGTAAAGAATAAAAAATAGTCCAATTAAAAAAAATTAAATAGAATAGATGAGAATACTATCCGAAGGTGTTACTTTGATGAGGATGTACAATTTGGTGATGGAATGTGGTGCAAAAAAAGTCACAATGTTGGAGTATTCCTTAAGAGGAACACCAACACAGACGGTGTGAAAGTTTATTATAAATAGTATAATTTTTCTTACTCCTGTACAGATTGATGACGTGCAAATATGGGTTAATTTACACTTTGCAGGGTGACATTGTGTAAATGGTACTTTCTTATCTTTTTAATTATTATTTATTTTTTTGAGTTTTTGATAATGATTGTGACGATTTTTGAAGGCAGCGTAAAATAATAATTGGCAACAGTGCTTTGAAGGCCCGTTGTACAAGGATAAGCGAAATATAAAAAATGATTTATTATTATTATCAGTTTCACATCTTTTGAGGGGAGGTGGGGGCAATTATGCTATTGTTTTGTATTTTGTTGCTTTGCTGTTTATCTGAGTGGTTGTATGGTTGTTTGTTTGTTTGTCATGTTTGTTTTGTAATTTGTTGTTCCAATTTATTTATTTATTTGTAATGTGTGTAGTTAATATTCTAACTTGAAGAGAAGCCATTATAATAGTCAAAATCATATTTGGCAATTGATTATAAATTTACAGGCAAAATATAAAATCTATAACAAAACAGTTAAATTGCCTTTTTTATTTCAGTCGTAACTCACACTTGACCCATAAAGATAAGGACACCATCAAAACATATCCTGTGGAAAATTCACACACCACAGCAATGCTCGACCAGGAAAACGGAGGAGAGAGGTTTAAAATTCACGTTGGCTGTTACCAATAGTGCATTTTCTTAACCGCCATAAAAAGATCAACCTCTCACGTATACAACCTTTGTTACCTTGAGTATTGGACACGATTAATACCATTACTAAGAAGCAAACAAGTAGATTGCTTTCAAAGGACACATTAGTTGTACACCCCAACACAGCTATTAAGTTCTCCCATAACTCTTAACACTTCATCATATATATGTGATTGCATCCTATCCTTCCCACCCCCAAGGTTTGCCCCTTACCATTTTGGGACAAAAAGTGAATCCGACAAATATTCCCACCGGAGTGCTGCCAATTTTAGGTTCCCCAGCAACGGCAGCGCTGAGCTGTTCAAAAACTCGTGTAGGCATTAATTTCCAAATGCATCAACGCTGGATTGATGTGGATGTTATAGGACGGTAAACGTGGGCTGAGTCATAGGCGCCTAAGGGTCATTACTGCAGAAGCTACTGCAGTACGGCTTGCCAGCTAGTAGTGTCGCTTTTTATAATGGACTGGTAGTACCGCTAGTTTATCAACAGCCTGTTTGTTGCAAATTATTTTATGAGATTATAAACAAGTGCGTGCACATACAAACCATTTTATACTTGCTCGGTGCTGTACGATCTAAAAGTATGATTCATTGACATTGTTGTTCCAAGTCGAAATGAATGTGCTTGTAATTGACAAATGGACTTATGATGATTAGGATATGTGTAATTGCTGACAAGCAATTGCTTTTCTTATTTTATTGAAGAGAAGGTCAACTGCTTGAAAAGAAACGACAATAAGCTGGATTATATGACATTTCATTTTTTCCTTGTTCAGCTACTTGTATATTAGGCATGGTACATGATATATTTTTATGGCGATTTATTATCATGTTGTATCTATAATATATTTTGTTAAATTGTGGGTCTTGCAATGTTTTTATTCATAGTATGCTTTATTTCAATACTTTGTTAAGCATTTACCTTTAATTTTTCAATTAAAGGCAGACTCAGAGATATCAAAATATAAATTCTGTGTGTATTAAAGGTCCATGGCCCGATCGCTAATAGCCTCGTCCCCAGATTTTATCGGAAGTGGTCAAAATTTTGCTATCAAAAGAAAGCTACTATTTTTCTCATTTACCCTGTGAAATTTTAGGGCTAAAAGATGTTTGGTTTGTAAGTTAAAATGAAAATGTGCCCCATTTTGGTCCGACCATATTAATTTACGATTCTATGGGGCTTACACAATCATGTTGTTAGCCCGCACATCAAAACGGATTGAAATATCCCCGCGAAACTTTACAGATGGGGTTTTGGGGTGAAGTCCATTATATCAAGATGAAAACACCATATATTTAAATCGGGCCATCCTCCTTTTAATAAGAATAGTCACTAGAACTAAAGCTAGTCACTTGAAATGTTAAACTCTAAAGTTTGAGATGAATCAGATTTTTCATTTTCATGTAATAAACATTTATGTATTAGTTAAAAACAGTACAGGGAACTGCATATAACAAAAATTATGGATCTGGAATTTCATTACAAAGTTGTGGTTTTCTATGAAGGACATCAATTTGACCTTAGCTATTTCACACAGTGATTAGTATGTGGACAAGTATTATGTAAATACAAAAAACACAATTTATTCAGAACATTGAGGGTGCCATCCTAGGAAAATAAGCCTTTAAAGATCAATGATATTGACTTTTAAATAACTTTGGTCACTTCACTAGTAACTATGAAATCAATACCAATTATCTACCAGTACAATTATAGCACATACAACAATTTCACTAAACTGCCACGTGGTTATACATGTAGCTCCCCTACTAATTAGAGAATAAGTGTAATGCTACAAGTCAAGTTCTTCTATGCAAAACTAAATGTAATGTGATCTTATAATCTGTCTGGGAGACTGTTGGGTCTTTATAGAGGTTTATAGTATAAATAAAGTAATCTTTTTACCTTGTTATCATCCTTGTGGCCTCAAAACTATAACATCATGGGCTACCATCACCCAGCAAAACAAGGCAGTTCTTGAATTACAGGTTTTGCCCCACATCATAATTTGAAATCATGAACACCTTGTTGAGCCAATGGATGAATATAAATCAAAGTTTTCTGAAATTGTGTATGACCAACCATCATCTCCAAGCAATAAGGGATTTGGGAAGCTGCATTAGAAGGGGTTTTCATAATATGTGATGCGATCTGGGAAAACCCGCCACATGGTGGGAAATTTATATTTTGAGATTTTACGATCACTGCAGAGTTTGAAATATTAAGTTTTCCATAACTGTTTACTTCTTTCTTCTTTGATACACACGTCAAAAGTTACGCCCCATACATCTGACAAAAAATAAAGTTACAATATAACAGATTGGCAAGCCATTTTCCTTATTTTTCAAAAAACTGTCCTGTGCGACATTACCCGGGGGACCACTTGTATTCAAAGGTGGATATGATGCGTGAATCAAGAAAACGCGTAAAAAGGGTCTTTTTTTTCCAACCGCGATTTAGGGTACATCGTTTAGGGTGTCAAAAACAGCAAAATATGGAAAAAAGGGTATGTTTTTTTCTTAACCCTGAAATTGTCATGTTATATCTCATTAAGCCGGGATCAAAATCATCCAAAATATTGTAATCGGAACTTGTTAAGTAAAGCAAAGCAAGATAATAAAAGGTAAAACCCCAAAAGCTATAAAAATGGAAAGTTTTTAAAAAAAAAAAAAAAAACTTGTTTAGGGTATGTTTTAGCTTGTTTTTTAGTCGGTGAAAAATACGTTTTTAGGGTGAATTTTGAAAGGTCCATGTTCACGCATCATATCCACCTGTGAATAAAAGTGGCCCCCGGGGGACATGTGGCGGGTTTTCCCAGATCACATCACATATTATGATATCATACAAACATCTGGGTAAAACTGGGGGCTTACGATCGGAACACACCCTTTTGAACAAAAAATCAGGAAATTGAAGACAAGTGAGACTGCTTGTATGCAAAGTCATTCCTAAACCTTTAAAACTTGTATGATACATGGAGTGTATCTAGCCTGCAAAAATTCTCTCATTTGGCAAAAACATGAAAAAGTGCCAATTTCCTTCAATGATGCATTTGCTCATTTTCACTCCTATTCTCTTCATTTTACACCTTTTACTTGGTAATCCTTCCAAATGTGTAAAAAATTTACACCATGTTAGGTGTTAAATGTGACAGTGCTGCTAAAAGTGTCAAAACATTCCCAAAAAGATATTTTAGCTGTTTTCAGAGCTATGCATCTAGCAGTTAATTCTATCCAAAAAAAGACCAAAATGTGCCAAGCAACTACACGCACAGATGAGTTTAATCATAGCCCATTCTCTTCCATCATCCTCGCCATGAAGAAGCAAATGCTATTTTACGTTTTTTTCATAATCAGCTTGGTCTTGTTTGTGCTGTGCGGTGTTCTGTGGACCGTGTATTCCGCAGTGATTTCAATGTTTACTTGTTATTGGGACTGATAAATTGATCAATTATTTGAACTTCAAAAATGCAAAAAAAAATCTCCCATTGATAGTGTCGGTAAAGAAAAATCAGCTTTCATCAGCACCATATGTGCACATGGAACTTGTTGTCTTCATCAAAAAGTTTTGCTATGTAAATATTTATACCATTTTAAACGTCATATCTCTGTGCAAATGATTTAGATCTTGAATTCATTAATGAGCAATACATGTACCTTAATTTCTTATTTTGTCATAGCGAAATCTGTTGTCTGCCCATCAGGTCTGTCTTGTTCTACCAGTAACCATCAGACCCTGACCCGAACTGTTCATGACACTTGCACCACATGGACCTTAATATCTACTTCTACTTGCACTGTGACAGACAGGGCTGTAAGCCAAAAGGCATACTTTGCATATTTCAGACTTTTCCGCTCTTATTCCCAAAAAAATGTGTGCAAACTCTCTCTTACCAACGGCCGTCCATCTCCACCTGTGCAAACTATCTTACCAACCGGCCGCGGAGATCTCGCAAATTTTAACTTGCAGTATTTTTATATTTTATATCTGTATGTAATTTGTGCACTCCACTTTGAGTTGCCTTATATCCACCCAGCAAAGAAAAATATGCAAACATTAACTACAATTTGACTTCATGTTCTATCTTACTGTGTGAAAATTAGCAAAATGAATGTTACTTTATTTTACTTTTTTACTAATACAGTGACATAACCCCACCATCAATTGTTTACACGGCAATTGCTCTCTTTTCAAAATGGTAAACTCAACTCCAATCATGTACACAACCCACGCCTGACCACCGAAAAGAGAGCCAAGCAGTTTCTGCAAAGTACATGACCTTGTGAATGCCAAATATTCAAGACCCCTACGGAAAAAAATTGTAACAAACAAACCGACCACATGCACACCAGACTGGCCATCAACGAATGTACCCTTGATACACGCTTCCTTATTTATTGTGTCAATCCCTTAAGAAGCCGTTTTGAGCTACAGAAGTTGCATACTCTAACTACAAGTACAAATTCTCTTTATCCTATGTTCACTCAATGTCCTGCATTTGTTTCACTGAGCTTGCTTGCTTCCTTTCTTCCTCCACCATTTTTTTGTATCATATATTTATCATCATGTTACTGTCTTGATTAGGTACAGATAAAAAGAATGGAAACAAGGTGTTTTACTACAGAACAATTATTTTAAGTACAATATCCTTATTTTTATCTCCAATTCATTACAAAAATCATATGCATGAATAATACATGTAGGACAAAATAATGTGAAGTCAATCTTGGCTAAACTTTAGAATAACCAACCATTTTTGCTATGCCATGAAGCTGCGAGTTTGCGGGACACTACGAAGCTTAACCTGATTGATTTCAATTTGATAAGGGGGGGTGATGAAACAACATCGATGTTAGTTGTTAGCAAGAACGGGAGTTATCTTATTGACCTTTTACCCCCTCCCTACAACTTAGTTCCATAGGACTTCATTTATCTTTCTAACATAAAAATCTGTCAGTCCATACAATTGAGCTCAGTACACTCAATCACAATTAATACTATCAAGCATTTGAATACCATTCTAACTTGCCAATTTAGCTCTATCAAAATGTAGACTTTGATCTTGTCATTGCTGTTGGTCACGATTTCACAATCAAAAGGCAATGAACTCTTATTTTGAAAATGTACAGATCTGGGTGCACTAAAGTCTTAAGCGACAAAATTAGAAATGGATCAGCCTGCCGGTTGTCTTATCCTTAGTTTCCTCTTTGGTCATTACTTATTCTTATTCACCTGGCAAAAATCTGGCAATTTACATTGGCGAGGATGGATTCCATTTTACAGCAATCTACCAAGCCATAGCACCTTTGGGGGAAAAAGGTCTTGATTGCAGATAGAAATAAGCAGTAAATCGCAAAGCTTACTCTTTCGAGATTCATCCCGCGCTCAAGTCGTAGGTATGTTTATGCACTTCGGTCCTTAATATTCAGCTCCAGCCCAACGTTTTTTGTGCCGTGAGATAGCTGCACTCCTAATAAACATGAAAATTAATTTGCAATGACACTAGTGTATTCAATGGGCAAATGGCTGTGCCGAGGACAGGATGGGAAAGTTGCCAGAGAAGAAATTACACAACAAGGATCATATTTCTAAAACACTACAAGGCGTAAGCATTCTGGTTAGAGAGAATCGGCAAAAAGTGTATTTATGAAAGAAAAACATTGCCCAAGTCTGGGAAATTGAGTTCCACAGACTTTTGAGTGGCTTTGGGGATGTTCCAACAATGTTGAATAATCATGACTGAACTGAGTTTGGCAGCGTTTCCCATAAAAAAATCAGTTGCACAAATCGGAAGAATCTTTTAGTGAGCTCATAAAAAAATAGTGTTCGTTTGAACGGACCATGTAGTGAATTAGAACATAATTTGTTTTTCTTCACGTTGTGTGTGTTCTATAGGCCTTTGTTGCGTGTTACGCAACGGCTATTAGGTTAGATTGGGGATTACGATTCCAGTCACTTCAGGCCAGCTCGGGCATGGCGTGTGACAAACCTAAATTTTGTTGTTGTGATTTTCATGTTGTGCATATGTATTGCGGGTTGGGGGTCCTGCATCTTGGCTGATTCGCTATATTTAATTCTTTGGTTCCATTTTTTGTTGTATTGTCAGATCGGTAAAAAGGACGAGTTGGATATGCTATTGGAAGCATTTGCAGCGTGGGTCTGCAGGCGCAGGTCAGCATACAGAAGGCCTTGGATTCGTAAATTCATTAAATTTATGGACAGACGTCCAAAAGCTAATTCGTCTTGCTGATACAGGTCTATGGTTGGGCGATGGTCAGTGAATACGAAGCACACGAGCTAGCCGATGATGAAGATATGATCCCAAGATTATGCGTGCAGAGAACCGGGCCGCTCGTAAAGTCAAGCAGAAGAGGACCGCTTCGGCTAGGTCAGCAGACATCCATCCAAACGGTTTAAGCGTGATCAACCTATGATGTTCTTAGTACTAGCGGGAGTTTTCGTCCCCAAAGCTACTTCACACCAAGCAGAGGTCAGAATTGGAGGAGCGGGGTTGCTTCATCTGTGGCAGTGTCTCAGCCATTGGAAAGCCAGCTGCCATCCAAGTCAGTGGTAAAAGCAGTGTCAACTATGCCCAGTTCAGCCTCCTAGTCGATCCAATACTAGAGTTAAGTGTTCTGATGTAGGTACTAATTGAGGTCATATACTACAAGTTTGGATGTTCCTATTCTGATTCTGTATGCCAATAGGGCGGTTGTTAGATGATTTTTTTGGAGTATGAAGATCAAGGGTGGTTAACCATGCTATTAGGTGGCAGGTAGATTGCACCAACGTTTTGGAAAGGAATTGGTCACCCCGATTTTATTCTGACATGTTTTTAATGTGGGGTATGTTTTACCTTTTCTAAATAGGCCGCCCCCTATGTGCAGTAAGGAAATAACAAATCTGCTTTGAATCACCATAAATTTGTTTCGCAGGGATATTTCAGAGTTGGTGGGAGTTGGGTTTACTGTAGAGGTTGTAAGTATCAACCTACTGTGTAAACCGCTGACAGTATCTGTGGCAGGGGAAACGGTAAAAACGTCTCATCCTAGAGTTTAAGACTGGTAAATGAAAAATTTTTGATTAAGGTTTCGGTTAAGTTTGAAGATATGCGCGTACCGCCATCATTTTTTTGAGAAAGGTGGTATATGTTTAAGTTTGATCTTGAAGAGTGGATACCATCATTTTGATATTTGCACAGTCACAGAGATTTTCTTAGGCTTTTACGGAACATGGTGGGCTTGAATCCTTCATTTTTTAGATTCAGGCAGTGCCGTTTGGACTTTTCTTCTGCTCCATATATCTTCACGAAAGTTATTAGGCCCCTGCGTAAAGAAATGGAGAGGAGAAGGTAAGATATCGTAGTGTTTCTAGACGACGGTATTGGTTTTGCTAGTTCATTAAATAAGCTACTCGGGATCAGTTGGAGATCACGCGGATTTGATGCTTTCGGTTTTGTGCTAAGGTACAAAAGTCTGTTTGGTGTCCTGTACGGGGAAACTCGAGTGGCTGGGTTATTACATTGACATGGAAAGCCGGTTTACTTCGTTTCCTGAGAGGCGCATTGTAAGTATTAAATTGGTATTCAGGATATTTTTCAGAAATTTGGGTCCAGAGCTATTACTGCTCGGCTAGTGCCAGTGAGTTGGTAGATATGCACTAACTTAGTAGGGGTAATATTTGGCCAGAGTTATGACTAAAGCATGCATATATGTAGTGAAATCCAGATTTTCTTGGGATTCACCTATCTTGATCTTCTCCTGAGGCTAGGAATGAGTTGAAGTTCTGGGAGTCTAATGTTGACTTTCCTGAATAAATGTTTGTTGGTCCAAAGCTGAATGTTTAGAATTCTCTTTTCTGAATGCCAGCAAAAAAACTGGTTTGCTGGTTATATTGTGAACATTGGCAGGGACAGTAGCACAGGCTCATTGGTATAGTGGAATCCCTTAAAAGTTCAACGTGGAGAGAGTTGAAAGCTGTTGAGCTAGTTTTGAAATCTTTAGCCCATAAATTGTCCAGCGAAGGACCTAAATGGTTACTGATAACCAAAGTGAGAAAAGATTTGCTGTGCAAGGCCTTCTCCCCTATCCTCACATGAAAACAGATTACAATCTATTGAGTTGAGATTTGACCAAGACTTGCTTGGAATATAACATTCAATTGGAGATGGAATGGGTACCTAGATCACTAAATGATAGAGCAGATAAGCTTCGCAGGGATCAAGGACATAGATGATTGGTCGGTATCTGATGATTTTTTCAATTTTTGATGCCTCTGGGGTCTCACTCCTTGAGAGGGTTTGCTAGCTATTATAATAATAAGGTAAACAGGTTTAACCCAAGATTTTGGAACCCAGGTTGTGAAGGTATAGATGCTTTTTCGTTGGTAATGGGAGGGTGAAAAAAACTGGGTGGTTCCCCGATTTTGATCATAGCCAGAGTAATCTTGTTCATGAGTCAAATGAATGCGGTGGGCACTTTGATTTGTCCCTGTTGGTTCTCAGCGCCTTTTTGGCCATTGCTCTTTCTGTGGTTATAATCCATAAGAGCAGTTTGTGGACGTATAGGAGGGTCCCGTGGTGTGAAGGTATGTTTCTGCCCGGTAGGGGGTAATGGAAGAGTTCATTAACAACATTTCTAGGAGTAGATTTTAGCTGTCAGGCTTGATTTAGGTTATAGTGTATACATCTGTACCTGTCCCTTACGCATTCATTTCTATTCACAACGGTATCTTTAACAGTGGGATTTGGAAACAGATCGGCCAAGGTCAAGTCACCCTGATTGACAAGATTAGCTGTGAGCACGGACTTGGTATAAATGCAGAGCTACTTCTACTGTTAAATGCTGGAGGCATTTAACAGATGGAGTCGGTGGGCAAGTACTTATAATAAGAGTGTTTTCCTGCAGATCCGTTGGATGTGTCCTTATATTGTACATTTAAGTCATTCAGCCAATTCACCCAAGCTCCAAGACTCAGGCAGTGTCCGCTATTTCATGGTCACAGAAAGTGGCTGTTTCTGATCCAACGACTGCTAGTGTTGTCCCTTTCACATATGCAGGTATTAGCGTAAATTGGCAAAGCAGTGGTGAAAAAGAACCCATTGACAACTGATATAATTAAGAACCTTGTTCCATCAACTTATCCAAACTGGTGGGCTCTGCCACATAAAAACCATACTGAACATCAGAACTGTCGCCATGCGTCTTATTGATTATCGGATTTTACGTTTTGATGAACTCTCACATATCAAATGGAACACTTAACATAACCTCGCAGGGATTGGAAATTTTTATTCCTTCCAGCAAGGATGATGTTTACTAGAGAAGGCAGAACAGCGGGAGTTAGTAACTGGATTTCCCCGCTTGCCCCGTTCTATTCTTAAATTCTTATAGTGATTTCAGTTTCAGTACCCCTTCAAACGCTAGTTTTATTTTTGCTGGGATGTCCAAGACTAAGAAGGGGTACAACTTAGGGAAAGGTAGTCAGCCATTTCTTATACACGTGGCGTGGAAGTTATTTTGAATGCATTGCGTCCCATAGTAGGGGACGTTTCCAAGTTTGGTGTACACAGCTTAAGATCAGGAGGTGCATCTGAGCAGCTAATGCTGGAATTAATGACCGTCTACTGAAAAGACATGGTAGGTGGAAAACAGCAAGTAGAAAAGATGGCTATATCAAAGATAGCACAGTTAGTCTGTTTTCAGTTTCGAAGGGCCTTGGGTCTTTGAGTGGTAATTGTTAAGGAAACCGTGATGCAATGGTCAGAGGAAATCCTTTGCTGATGTTAATGCTCATTGTTGCGCTTGGGTTCATAAGGGGTGTGCTTGTCTTTTTTGGTTCTCTTTTCAAAATATTTTGCAAATTTTTGTGCTTAAGGGGCATTATGCTGTAATGTGCTACCATAGGCGTTGTGAGTATTTGTTTATGCTGGCTGACTCCTTCGGGTGGGTTAGTTAGAACCATCACTTACAAAATTGAGGGTGGCGCGGAATTGAACTATTGGCTGTTCAATTAACTTAGATGTTCGGTTTTAATTAATTATTTCCAAAAATATACGCCTTGCGAAAACAAAATCACGAAAGAAAAAAGTTTATTCATCATTGGACCCAACAAGATCATGGGTTCCAAACTTGAAAAAAATTATTCTCTTTTGGATTTTTATCAATTTACACTGATTTTTATGCAAACGACAACAAACTGGGTCCAGGTTGAATATTGACTTTTTGACTCTGAAACTGTGATGGAGGTCCATTCATGAATGAGGGGGCTTCAAAAGTACGTTTATACGAAACAATATGAGTCGTGGGGGACCTTGCTTTGATCCAGGTGTTTGCACGTTGCAGTAAGCATGGTATATAAATGAATCGTTGAATACCGATAACTTTGTACAGAGCTCATGTCTGTTTTATTCATTGGTTAGAACAAACGAATCATACAGCTCTCCTGTAATGCCGTCCATTAAGTTAATGCCGTGTGACTATCATCTCTTTTGTATTGCAAAAAGTCAGTGCAAAATAAACAACGGTTCGGATTTGATCTGTTTGAACAAAGTTGGCAGTTATTAATAACCAGTGGGGACAATATTGATCGTAATCATTTCCAACAACTCTTTACTACCTACAAAGTGGAGTCAATGGAAACCTTCCACGAAACGATTATTAATGTACCAAAACTCTTTATTCATTCCAATTTTCCAAACGAGGGTGTGAAGACCAGATTTCAATAGACTTGAAGTTAAAATGTGCCCATTTCTTTTATAATGTAAAAAACGTCTTAGGTCAAAGATATCAACAACTTTCTTTTCGTGATTATTTCGAACGTGCGTTATTTTTGAATACACTAATAAAAACCAGACATCTAAGTTAATTGAACAGGACAGTAGTGGTGTCTGCCACGAGTTATAACGCCTTGTGCAGACCTACGTTTTCTCATCCTTTTCCACGCTGTCAGGGTGAGTTTTTCGTAGCACGCTTATAACACGTTCAAATTCTGTTTTTTCGTAGGGTTTAGGATGTTCCCTATTGTAGTTAGTTTATAGGCTTGGTCACTGATGTGATTTTTTATGGTGATTTTTCACCGTCCTGCTCCTATGTCGTTGCCGAAATACACTGGCTCTGACCGCATATGCTGTGTCCGAAGGTGTTTTTGTTATGCGTGTTAAGGGCCCTATAAACTATAGTTAGGGAAGAAGATCCTTTTCACACTTCTAAGCATATTTCCACATGAACTTTTTTCTTCTTAATTTCTTCCTTCCCCCCCCCCCCATTTCAGCATAATTTGAGACCAATAACTTAGAGAATAAAGGTATGGTTTTGGACATGTTACTTCGATGACTAATTGAAATGCAAAGGATTATAATGTAACAAAAACTTTCAGGTTTGAAGGGGGCAAGTGGTGGAGTGAGGCTGAGGACGGTGGGAACTTGTGCCCCCTTTAATATCCATCTAACGGGGCAACGATTGATTTTAAGGCTTCCCAAATATTGTGTTATAATAGTAAATTTATATTAGATACGACACCAAGATTTCTTACTTGTATTTTGACTACAAAATGTATTAAAAGAGAGAAAACAAGTGTTGAATTTGCTTATATTCAATATAAAACATAGGCTGAATTTCATATTGCTTCCTATGCGAAATTAGAAAT